>SSNS01000085.1:551311-666682 GCA_006937985.1 Aphyosemion australe
TTTTCTCTGGTGCAATGGTCTGTGACTGCTGATTTCCTTATTGTGTTCTCTGCTTCTTGTTTTGCTGCTCTTGTGTGTGTTCTGCTTGTCTCTTTTTCACATTCTTTTCTGTGTTCTGCTGTTCGTGTGTCAAGTTGGCGTCCTTTTTCTCCTATATATGTTTTATTGCATAATTTGCAAGGGATTTCGTAAATGACTCCGCATTTTTTTCCTGCTGGGATCTTGTCTTTGGGGTGTACCAGTCTTTTTCTAACTGTTGTGTATGGTTTGATTGGTGTGTTTATCTTGTGTTTTCTCATTGTTGCTACTATTTTTTCTGTCGTTCCTTTGATGTATGGGAGGGTTATTACTGGCTTTGGTTCCTGTTTCTCTGGGTTTTTCTTTCTTTTTGGTTGTTCTATTCTTTCTGCTCTTGTTTGTTGTTTCCCCCTACTAATCGCCCATGCTGGGTATCCACAGGTTCTTAATGAGTTGTGTATGTGCCTGTTTTCTTGACTGCTGTCTTGTTTTTCTGTTATAATTTTCGCTCTGTTGTATAATGTTCTTATCACTGACATTTTGTGTATCGTGGGATGTTCTGATGTCCATAGTAAATATTGATCTGTGTGCGTTGGTTTTCTGTATATATTTATTTTAAGCGTTCCATCTTGTTTTTTGCTAATTTCCATGTCCATGAATGTAATACTGCCCTCCGTTTCTTCCTCATATGTGAACTTAATGTTTCCTGTGTCGTCTATGTTGTTTAAATGCTCTGTTATTGCTTGTGTTTGTCCTTCGGGTATGATTTCCAATATATCATCTACATATCGCTTCCATAACTTTATTTGACAGTTTTCGGGTGTAGTGGTTAATGCTTTTTGTTCCAAATCTTCCATGAAAAACTCGCAGAGGGTTGCTGATAACGGATTTCCCATCGCGAATCCTTCCAGTTGTCTGTATATTGTCTCGTTGTAAATGAAATATGTAGAATTTGCCACCAGTTTTATTAGCTGTGCTATGTCCTCAATTGTTAGATTTGTTCTTTTTCGTAGGGTTTTATCTTGTCTGAGTCTGTCTATTACTATATCTATGGTTTTTATTGTTGGTGTCTTTGTGAATAGAGATGTGACGTCATGTGATACTAGTATGTCTCCTTTTTGCAGTGTGATCTTTTTTAACTCCTTTGATAACTCTATAGTGTTCTTACAGTGTTGTTCTGTGTTTCCTAATAGTGGACTGATGATTTTGCTAATGTCCTTTGCCATGTTATATGTCGGAGTTCCTATACTGTCTACTATTGGCCTGAGTGGAGTGTCTTTTTTATGTATTTTTGGTGTTCCGTATATTCTTGGGATAATGTTTGCCGTTGGTATCCAGTGTTTGTATGTTTTTTCTGTTATTCTGCCCTGTTCTTGCAACGGTTTGAGTATTTTTTTTCATGTTTTTCTTGATCTCCTCTGTTGGATCTTTTTTTAATATCTTGTATGTGTGTTTGTCCTCTAACATGTACTCCATCTGCTCTTTGTACTTTTCCTTATCCATTATTACTGTCGTCCTTCCTTTGTCTGCTGGTACAATTGTAATGTTTTCGTTTTTCGCTAAAGTGGGACCATGAACAGGGACGACGGGGTGTACACGTTAGACCACGCATGGGACTGTGTCATCGAGGAGGACAGCGCGGGCAGCAGGGGGCGATATCGTCGTCCCCTGCTGCCCGCACATAAACGGAAGCGGAAGTGAAGCTGCTTTCAGCAGCTTAGCTCTGAAGAAGGCCACAGTGATGGCCGAAACGTCAGCATAAAAAAGGTAAATAAGATCTCCTATCTGTGTTTTAAAAAGAACAAAAAGTTAAATCTCTTCTGGCCTGTCAGAATCACAGTTTTATCTCATTTAATGAAACTTTTATCATATTATGCATTGAGCATTTATCTAGAGGACATTTACATCAGAATTCAAACCCAGAAGAAAAAACATGACAGACCCTTCCTGTTTCAGTGTTGCACTTCGTGTAGCTGTTCGTTGTTCGTGGCTCGCTAAAATTGATCTGATTTCTCTGTACTGAGACTTTTCTGAGTTACTGTAGCACATGAGCACGCTAAGACACACATTTTCTGTTGTTGCACCTAGCTTTCAGGGAACTCTTTGAATTTGCACGCAGTTTTATTTGGTGCTTTAAAGGGTTTGCTCGCATAGTTAGCTTAGCTTCAGCGCGAGGTCACTAAAATCTGTGTTGCTTCGGTGTGTAAGTTTGCCAAAACAATGTCGGACTCCGTAATTTTCTCTGGCCCCCTGCCTGATCGAACCAGTGACGACATGTTTAGCCGCATGCTGTCCTTCAACCGCTGGTTGTCTAGGTGGTGTCCTGAAAACAACGTGGGCTACACTGATAATTGGAAAAATTTTTGGGGAAAACCTGGTCTGATCCGAAGAGACGGCATCCATCCCACTTTGGATGGTGCAGCTCTTCTTTCTAGGAATATGGCCAATTTTATTAGTCCTCCCTGACAACCCAGGGTCCAGACCAGGAAGCAGAGTGGTAGTTTAACCCTCCCCTCTGCAGCTTCTGTACTGTTACCCACCCCATCCAGACAGTGTCCTGCCCACGGCCAGAATCAAACAGATTAAAGATCAGGCTTAATAGAGCAAATCATGAAAATCTCATAAAAATAAAAACAAACTCTACTGAACAGAAAACTAGAACAATTAAGTGTGGTTTATTGAACATTAGATCTATCCTTTCAAAGACTTTATTGGTTAATGATTTGATTTGTGATAATCAGATTTCTCTGTTTTGTCTCAAAGCTCAAAGCTCTGTTTTAGATTGTTGATTAATTGCATTCTAGGACACCTTTAATATCTAATCTAAAATCAGCATTTTGTGGAAGTAAAATAAAACTCTGATTATTGCACAAATCTTTCGGCAAACCTGCTCAACTAGAAATACGCAGATTAATTTCGGGGGTTAACATAAATTGTGGTCAACGTTCCATGGTCATCTACCAACTTGAACTACAGTATCTATTTAGGGACATGTGAGCATTACGTTACGCGTTTGCACTATGACTGTAGACTAAAAGAAACAGCAGAGGGCAGCAGTGTGCTGTGGAAGCATGGCGTCTGCCAATTCAACTAAGAAGAGAAGAGACTAGCTGCTACACCATTGCTGTACTTTGTTAGTTTGAGTAACAAACAATGAAATCAAAAGACACATCAAATTTGTCAGGTCTTATTAATTTCCAACACTCGGCAGCCGCATATGATGAGAACCCCGCCCGCAACAGCTAGACACCAGCCTCCAAGTGTTGTTCCTGACTCACCTCAAGCTGATCATTTCTTTTCTTCATACAGGGTATCCGCGGAGTCTTGAAAAGTCTTAAAAGTCTTGAAATTGATTTAAGGAAAATTAAGACCCTTGAAAAGTCTTAAAAAGTCTTAAATTGATGTACTAAAGTCTTAAATTTTGTTAGTATTGGCGTGAATTTAAAATACGTTCGTCTCATACTTGCAAACTTGTCGCTTTTCGGCGAAAATTGCCGTTTATGAAGCCAAATATGACGTTCGCATGAATCGAAGAGTTTTTGTTTTTAGGAGGAGTGTGTCTTCGCTCGTTCACAAACCATCTTTGTTAGCGGGTCACGAGTGGTTATTTGACCAATCACGGTCACGGAGACAGCTTGGCAAAAAGACGCCGAGCTAGCGCGGCGGCACCCGAAACACCAACACAGAAACTCCAGCGAGCACGCAGGACAGGTGAGCACAATGGAGAAAGACTCGTAAACTAGACGTGTTCAGAGAAACTCTTGACACTCTTTGTTTCTGAGTCCTTTTTTTCGTGTCACGACGCAGTCTGATATGAAACAGAGCAGAAAACATGTTGGTCAAAAGCAGGTTTCCCAGCAAACAGACAGGTTCATGCTAAAACCCAAAGAAGATTGTAACACGGTGCTGGAGTTGTGTTTCAGATACAGACAAGCTAAACCCTTTTATAACGAGAGAATTTAATAAAATCCTTTATTACTTATTCTCAGAATTTTGAGGAAAAAAGTAACTAAGGAACTCTCAGGTTAGATCTGAATTTTTTCAGAGATTAAAAATCAGTGATGTTTTTTTTCTCTTCCCTACATATCTACTAATGGAGATTTGAAATTAAGAAGAAATAAACTTGCAAAAAAGTATGGATGTTTTTAATGGGATGTTGATATTAGTGGAAAAATAATTCAAAATTAACATAAATGGATCCTAAAAGTGTTACAGGTACTTTTACTATCATTCTGTTGTGGAAAGTCAGTGCAATTATTTAATGAAAACTCTGAAAAGCTGCTTAAACCTGCATTTTTATTGTGGGTCTGTCTGTATTATTAAAATGAGTTGATGGTTTAAATAAGTTTAGCTAAAGTTATTCAGAGCCACTGTAGAAGGTCAAAGAGCCTGAGTTAAGCTGTGGAATGAGAGGAACTGTGAAATAGTCTGAAGCTGTTTGCTTGTTCAAGTTGAATTCAAATAGAATCTATAGTACATGAAATAAATAATGATGATAATAATACTTTTATGTATATTTACAAATGATGTCTGAGCTAAAAGGCAGAATAGAAGTTTTTTTTTTTTTTACTTTATTTCATTGCATTTGAATTTCACATGGTCCCACACTCTTTGTCTCACATTTGGCGAGCTGGGGTCTGGTCATCCTACTTAAGAATGATTTCAGTATTTTGGAATATTTTCAGATGTGTTCTGTGAATTAGTCTCATAATAATTGTTAATATGATCCCTAGTAATTTTCTGATCAATTCTGTCATTATTTTTTTCATTTTTTTGAGCAGAGTGACCGTGGTAGAAAATAGTTTGCATTTTGCAAAAAATCCCATTGATGATTTTTTAAATGATTCTAACAGGTTATTGTTGCAATAAAAGTATGTAAATGTCAGAGGTCACTACAAAACCCAGTAGATGCATAGATGCAAATCTGCAGCATGCAAGGACCTTGTTCCGGGTGGGCGGGGGTTAGTTGTCACCTTTTTCACACCCTCTAAGTTTGCAAGTAATACAATTAGATTAATGTAAACTATTAAAATAAAATATTTTTTTTGTTCTCCTATGCCAGCTGTTTGCTTGCGTTTCCGTACCACGTGACTTGACGTACCATTGCTACAGCCTTGCTGTCCCGAACATGACGTGTCCCACCGCAATGCAGTATTTAAAAAGAATATATTAGTGTTTAACAGTTGATTAGTTCATTGCGATAAAGTCTTGATTTTTATTTTCTAAGGTCTTAAAAAGTCTTGAAAAGGTCTTAAATTTAAGTTTGAGATTCCTGCATATACCCTGTCATAATAAAGCTCCCAATCCGGTCCCAACGTATGAGTTCCAAAGTCCTTCTTCAAGAAAGTTCCTTCTATTAAAGTCTCCTCTCGTACAGCTTGCCGTGTCTCTCCCAACACGCTTCAGCGGTCATCCGCTAGCCGGTGGCTACATTAGCATTAGTTTACTTCAGAGCCAGTGGCTACGTTAGCATTAGTTTACTTCAGAGCCGGTGGCTACGTTAGCATTAGTTTACTTCAGAGCCGGTGGCTACGTTAGCATTAGCTTACTTCAGAACCGGTGGCTACGTTAGCATTAGTTTACTTCAGAGCCGGTGGCTACGTTAGCATTAGCTTACTTCAGAGCCGGTGGCTACGTTAGCATTAGTTTACTTCAGAGACGGTGGCTACGTTAGCATTAGTTTACTTCAGAGCCGGTGGCTACGTTAGCATTAGCTTACTTCAGAGCCGGTGGCTACGTTAGCATTAGTTTACTTCAGAGCCGGTGGCTACGTTAGCATTAGCTTACTTCAGAGCCGGTGGCTACGTTAGCATTAGTTTACTTCAGAGACGGTGGCTACGTTAGCATTAGTTTACTTCAGAGCCGGTGGCTACGTTAGCATTAGCTTACTTCAGAGCCGGTGGCTACGTTAGCATTAGTTTACTTCAGAGCCGGTGGCTACGTTAGCATTAGCTTACTTCAGAGCCGGTGGCTACGTTAGCATTAGTTTACTTCAGAGACGGTGGCTACGTTAGCATTAGTTTACTTCAGAGCCGGTGGCTACGTTAGCATTAGCTTACTTCAGAGCCGGTGGCTACGTTAGCATTAGTTTACTTCAGAGCCGGTGGCTACGTTAGCATTAGCTTACTTCAGAGCCGGTGGCTACGTTAGCATTAGTTTACTTCATTTCCACAGCGTGTCCTCGGCTCCAGCCAAACCTCATCGGCTATCCGATCGCTAAACAACCAGTGGTTGATGTTAGCTCCATCTCCACTGCGGCTCACACCGTGTGCCACGATCAGCTGATGGCTAACCGGCAGAAGCTTGTTTACTCTTCTGCTCAGATTTACGTGAAACCGGAGCCCCAGCTGATGTCACCCCTCCTCCGTGTGTGAATCGGTGACAGCTATGCTAGCTTCCTTCAGGACTGCTAGGTTGATATAACAGCTAACAGCAGTGTTTCCTCTAGAAATGTTTCCAGCTGTGATGCTAGTTGACCGAAGGGGGGGGGGGGCCGATCGCATCGCCTCATTATAAAGAACAAACAAGATGGCTGGAGTGAATGCTGGAGGTTGTTGCCTTTTTCAGTGTGGGCCACCATAACTACAATACTCTCCCCAAATCTGCATGGCGCTAAAGAGTTGCATTTTTTTACCATGATTTTTATGAATAATCCACACGGGGCCTTTAAAAGTCTTCAGCTGGTCCAAAATGCTGCAGCTAGAGTTCTGATGAGAATTAAAAAGAGAGACCACATCTCTCCTGGTTTAGCTTCCCTACATTGTCTGCCTGTTAAATTCAGAATAGATTTAAGATCCTCCTTCTCACATATAAAGCTCTTAATAGTCAAGCTCATGTTTAGTATGAGGATTGCTGTAAAGACACTGACGCTAGTCAGTGACTCGATCTGGGTTCCTTATATAAGAAACTTTTTACTGATTGGCTTAATGAACTGAACTCTATTGGAATGTTTACTTTGTGAAGTGCCTTGAGACGACTTTTGTCATGACTTGAGGCTAAATAAATAAACTGAATTGAATTAAATTGAAATGGCACAGAGTGAAAAATGTTATTTTTATTAACAGGAAATGACAAATTTTACAGATTATTATTTTTGTACCAACAGAAATATGTTTTTGCCCAAATAATGAACCTTGGGTTGGACCAGGCCTTCTACTAACAGCTGTTTAGACAGTTGATTCTGAGTGTTTGCTCAGATTCTTGTCACTGTCGCTCCAAGTCAAGATGAGAAGTTTCCCAAAGCCTCGCCTTGCCTCTGGTCTTCACATTCCAACTAGAAAACAACAAACAGGACCAGAGTTGTTTTTGCTGCAGCAGGTTTTAAACCACACAAGCATCATTCAGTCTGTGCTGTTAGAATATAAACTCCCTAAACTTTAACCTGTTCGCTTGTTTCCTTATCCACCGTTACTGGTTGAATAATGGAGCATATCTGCAAATGTTTCAGATCTCAATTTCAAGTTTGGGTATTCTTTTAATATTATCTTAGTAAATAACAGAATATGAATAAATGCAGCCCTGACGTGCATGCCAATGTGGAGGAGTAGATGTGTTTTCATAAAAATAAGCCATATGTTGGTTTTAGATTATTTTTTGTATATTTTGGGGCAAGTTGATATGTGGGAGTAGAGATCACCTGTGCTGTCCCTTTTATTGTTATCTATATGAATCTCCTCCAGGTGACAGCCGTGCAGGATTTTAGTTTGTGAAGAAAGTTTTAAATAATTGTTTTATTGTTGCCGACATGTTCTCATCCTTATGGACTCTAACGCTGGGCTGCACCAACAGAGTTACCGCATAAACCCAGTCAGACAACTTAGATGGATTTGCCTGATGGGTTTGGGACTTTGGATCTTAAACTCAATCTTGAAAAATGTCTAAATAATATATTATGGATCAACTGAAGTCATTTGGATTTTTAAAAAACAAGTTCACAGAAAAACAGTTTTTACTTGTTATTTTTGAAATATGATTGGTCACTCTGAGTTTAACATGCAGGCTGAAATTCTACCCCTATTTCCTGTATTAGCTGATAGAAGATATACAGGGAAACTCTAGGATTAGAAAATCCTGACAGATCTACGTCACACTGTCACTTAACATTCATGGACTCACCCATCTTGACTCACGACGGGGAAGGCTGTTGTTGGTTTAGCGTCCAGGAAACAGCAGATGAACGTCTGGGCTAGTAGAAGCTAACCGTTAGCATTAGCAACTCCACCACACGGCAGAACTCCTCCAGGCTTGTGTTATTAGTGGAGATAAAACATCAACGTTGCAGAGCAAACAGAGTCAGTGGTAGAGTCGTGTTGCTGTTAGCCAATCAGAGGAGAGATGTCCAAATATCAGGAAGTAAGAGTCCATGTCCTGCCGTGTTTTGCTCCTCTCTTCCATGACTAACTTATACTTCCTGAAACTGGAGCACCAGAGCTTTATTTCCACAGAGATCCACTCAGAAGACATTCATTTATACTAGAGCTCACTGCAAATGTACTGAAAACCTGAGTGAACTTGGTGCTGGAGTTTAAGCTTGGATTTTTTTGTAATAATGAAACATTGTCTGGTCCTTTTTTCTGAACCTAACAGTTTGACTGAGAACCTCCACCAGCACACTGTCTCTGGCCCTGGCCCATTTGGTACGTCGGTTTTCACTGTGTGTGTTTGGGTCTTGAAGCAGATCTTTTACTGATTGTTTGGATGCTGAATATGTTTCAACACAAAAGGTGACATGTGGCATGACTCTCTTGGGCTGCATCAAGACGTAGCTGAGCACTGAATGATCATGCTATGCTAACATGACCCTAAATCATGTGGTCGTAGAGTAGGCATGAAGCAAGTGTCACCAGTGCTTTTTCAAATTCTCAGTAACCAAGTCATGCCAGTCAGGCAGGAGCCACATCATTGATTTACCTTCCAATCTAACACCCCACCACCACCCCCAACATTGATACCACTATGGTGAACCACAACAATCTTTCTATAGTTGTAATACTCAGAACCATTCTGGATCTATCATGCCTCATGGAGAACCCGATGCATTCTTATTTTGGACCCAAAGATGAAAGCCTATAAAAACCATCCACATTCTGGGTGATTTTTTTAAAGGGACACTAGGCAGTTTTGGCTTGCTTTGAGCACCCCCTAGTGTCCGTTTTGTAGCACTTAAAGCAAAACTTCTCTCCTCACCGTGCATTTGTCTTTTTAACACCTTAATCTAACAGCTGAAATGTCTCCTCAGCCTTCATTAGTGTCTGCAGGAGCGGCTCATCACTAAATTAAACAAATCAGCTGTGTTCACGATCTAAAACATGCAGGAAACATGCTGGAAACAGATTGCAGAGCCAGGTAGGTCAAACTCAATTTTTTCTAAGTCCCAACAGACCGGACCGGCACTCTGAAGTTGCAAGTGGAATATTCTGGCCACAGGGGGCGACAGGGTCTGGGTGGCCTTTCATTAACCCTGTAAAGGGTCATTTTAGCACAAACTGGCTCAAGAACATGATTTAAAAAAATGAAAAAGTTGCAAAGTGTCCCTTTAAGACTTGGAAAGGTCTTCATTAAGTGTGAATGGGATCTTAACCAATTAAAATGAACTTAAAGAAAAAAATAATATAGCCTACTAACAAAATACAAAAAAAATGGAATTTTTTTAGTATAAGGTCAACATTATTACCATGTATTATTATCATTTTATTACCGCTATTGTCCCAAATTATTTAAAAAATAAACATTTTTTGTTATTGTAGACACTGATTTGTTGAGAAATCCAATTTTATTGGCATACAATCCAAATCTGCCATAAAAACATGCAAATTAATGTGTTTTTCTGTGTGTTTGGTTGAAACTAAACCTCCTGAAACTGGACCAACCAACAAGTAGCAGCTTGTCTGATGTTGTTCACTCCAGCTAAACTAGGCCTTGACCAGCTGATGCTCTGCTGGTAATCAGAGCTGATCTACACTGAGCCAGACAACCTCAAACACCTCTCTAGCTTCCTTGCTTTGGCACATTTGGTTTTACAACAACACATTTTCCACTCCTCTGCTCTGTGAGTCAATGCTCTCACGCCCACGCTTCTCTACAAGCAAACATGGCTTCCTTTGGTGGCGGCGTGCGCACAAACTCAGCGACGTTCCACGAGCCATTAGGCAAACTGCTCCCTTGTATTTGTGTTCAAATGGAGTATCTTAAATAAGCATGCCTCATGTAAATAAACGGTCCAAGGGAAGGAGGAGTCGGCGATGTTAGGCCTTAGTGTTGTGGAACCGCAGGTCTAATTGGTGAGGGACAGAAAGAATTACTGAACCATTCAGCAGCAGCTCCAGCAAACAAGCAACATTACAACATCCAGAGACAGTCTGGTGAACCAACATGGAGGGGGAGAGACGGAGAAACGAGATACGTATCCACTCAGAGAGGCGTGTGTGTGCATGTGTGTGCAGCTCCGGAGCGGCAGAGTGAAATTAGCCCTACCTGACATCTGTTAGCTATTAAAAGCAACTTCAGGTAGCACATGTCGTCCACATTAGGCTGAACCGAGATTTACATTTCCACATCTCCACAAAGCATAATAAACAATCAGAGGGGGCGTGTTCAGCCAGGTTACCAACGGTGACCACACCAGGACCCAAACGGTTCGGCTACAGAGCACGGACAAAAGGGAGTGTGTGTGTGTGTGTGTGTGTGTGTGTGTGTGTGTGTGTGTGTGTGTGTGTGTGTGTGTGTGTGTGCATTTATGTTTTGCGAGCCCAATTTGTCAGGTTACACACCCGCATTATGAGACCATTTGGTTTATGAGACCATTTTTGGTGGTCTCGTAATTCATGACTTTTAAAGTGCTGCAAATTTTTATAAAAGTAAAATCTAAATGTTGTTAGCTGATTAATACTGACTTTGTAACTGCTATTATCATTTTATTTAGTTATTTCAGCAACTTAAACTTTCTTTTGGTTTTCATGGCCAATTTAAAATTGGTTTCGTAAACCACGTCGCGTGTGTGGTATGCAGACCTCCAGGGTCTCATAACGCCCTTAGAATGTCACAGATGATTGTGTGTATTTTTTGATAGTTTTTATTTTATTTTTGAAGTGAGGCTTTTCTTCCATGGGTAAAATAGAACATGTTGACATACTTTTTGTGTTCACCAGATGCAAAGAATTCGTGTGTGTGGGATACAAACCACCATGTTGTCATGGTCTCATAAACCATTCAAAATGTCATAGTGGCATGTATGTATGTTCTGATAGGTTTTTCTTATTTTTTAAGTGAGCATTATCTTCCGTGGGTAAAATAAAACATTTTGACATAGTTTTTGTGTTCAACAGATTACCTGTTTATGAGGAAATGTGTGTCCCCATAAACCACCACCAAGTCATAGTGGTTTCATAAACCATAAATGCACACATGTGTGTGTGTGTGTGTGTGTGTGTGTGTGTGTGTGTGCGTGTGTGAGGATTATTTCAAACTCTGAATCATTCATACATGATTAATATAGCTGTCAGCAGTGGAAAGTAAAGGACACTCTCCTCACTACTGTGCTTGAGTTTCAGGCTTCCATAGTTTGTTTTATGCGTTTGACTAATGTACAGCAGCGTCTGAAGGTCCACAGCCAAACCTCATTTCTTCATGTTTTGTTACAAAAAGCCAGACTTTCGTCTGTTTTTCTAAAGGTGTTTTGAGAAAAGGTTTTCTTGAGGATTTGTTTTAAGGTTTGCAACAAGCAGCCTGTTGCAAACACATTAGTGATTCCTGTTGTATTTATTACAACCATAAAAAAAGCCCAAATAGAGGTTTTTGCACCATGAATGTGGGGGTTGGGGTTAGAGTAGGATGCATTTTTCCAGTTTAGATAAAAATAGTAAAATTTGATCAAATTGGGCCTTTTTGAAAAACTACTTGGATAAAAACCAAGACAATTGATTGCATCACATTGTGTTATATATAGGGACGTCCAGATCAGTGGCATCTCTGGCAGAAGTTAAGTGGGATTAGTAGCAACTTTATTCTGTGATGGACACAACCTGACTTTGATATTAAATGACCCACATTAAATAGCACAAACATGATAAGAAAACAACAGGAATACAAGCTTTTAATAGATGATGTTACAAATAAAAGGTCACTCATCAGTTTTCTTTTCTTGAACAGAAAAGATAAAAAAACACACACACATGTTTATAACAGAATGTGTGTGCTAACAGAATTAGTCTTTATACAGTTTTACCCTCAAATGACACAGAGTTTTTTAAGTGAGCTCAGAGCTCCATATCAACATCTGGTGGGGTCAGTCCCCCCCGGCCCCAAATGTAGAGACGCCACTGGTCCAGGTCAAGGTTTATGTTTGTTACACCAAACTGAATCAATTACAGGCAACTCTCTGCCACTGCAACTCTTGCAGATGTCAGAACATTATGACATCACAGGTGATCATATGTTGGTTTCAGTAGAGGATCACAGTGTAGGGAGACAGTTTTCCTTCATAGGGGTTGTCTCAATATTACGCCTAACAGAAATGTTATATTACATTTTTTAACTGTCCAGTTTGTAAACGAAAGCTGTGAATGAGAGTTTAACTCATCCAGGGAACATTAACACAAGCTGGTGGCACGATCAAAAGATTAAGACCACTTGAATAATGGCCAGAAATCACATTTTCAGCTCCGGTGGCTTGTGGTATGACTGTCCACCCCGGAACTGGGAGATTGGGGTTCGAATCCCGGTCGGGTCATACCAAAGACTTTGAAAAAATGGGACCCAATGCCTCCTCGCTTGACACTCAGCACTAAGGGGTTGGATTGGGGGGTTAAACCACCAAATAGTTCCCAAGCACAGCCACAGCTGCAGCTCACCGCTCCCCACCACGGGGATGGGTCAAATGCGGAGATGTAATTTTCATCAGTGTGTGATGATGACTTGGGACTTTAACTTTCCATGGTTGGATCTTAACAAGGTTCTAAGTGGAGCTTCAACAAGCAACATGAAGAAATGGGATGCCATTTTTTTAGTTTTTTCAAAATGTTCAAGTCTGGTAAAATGGAGACGCACGCATGACAGGTAGGTCTGATGGAATTAACCGGAAGTTCCAACAGTGGAAAAAGGCCTAGAAGCATTACCATAAGCAGATTTGGGTACAAGAAGTGGGCTGAAAACATGTGAAATGTGCAAATGTTAAAAAAGGAATGGATGTTTAACTTTGAAAATCACAAAAGACTCAAAGAAAAGGAATGAAAAAGAAATAAAGTACCTACTAAACATGCTGTAGGTCAGCCACATGTTTGTCCTTATGTTTTATATAAACACACTGAGCTTCACTAGGACAAAACTACTAAACTAAAATGAATCTAGCAAAATCCAGACATGCTCCACTAAAACATTAAATAGAAGTACCTGCAATTACATTAATGCTGCTATTATTTTTACAACATTACTGCAGATTATTGAAATGAATCAAAAGCACTTAAAAAGAAGATTGTTGATGCTTTTTTATGTGCACATTAAAGGGTTTAAAACTAAATTACTGTTGGAAAATGTTACTTTTGGCTGTTTGTTACAAACTTTCTGTACTTTTTAGATCATTTTGGGACATATGGGATGTTTATTATCACGCTAGGAGTAAAAGTCTTAAATGAGTGTGTAATTCCTCTATGAGTATAAAAGTACTTTTTCTCTGTTCTCAGTTTAAATGAGGATAATTTGGGCTCTTTAGAGAACCTAGGTGAGAGCAGAGCACCTGAACGGTCAGTAGATTCAACAGGATCCATAATTCACCAGATTATTGTTGGAATTGCTGGTTGACGGCAACTGTTGCTCTGCAGCTCCTCCTCCTCCTCCTCCTCCTGTGGAATAAGGAAAGCCGTGTTTTTTCTTGACAGCCATCTCCCCCTGCTGGCCAGATGTGGTAACTGAGAGTTTAGATTCACTACAGAAACATGATTGGGGTAAAAAAAAATCAAATCTAGAAACTTTTTGGCTTCTTGCTTCTTTAGGCAGAAATTTAGTTTAAGTTTTAAATCTTAAAAAAATATTTAGTTCTAAAATTTAAATAAAACATATAAAGATCATTAAAGAAGACTGAAGAAAGGAAGACATTAGAAAATCTAAATGAGCAGCACAGAAAGCTGTTGCGTAAAGTGTGCGTGTGTGTGTGTGCGTGCGTGCGTGCGTGCGTGCGTGCGTGCGTGCGTGCGTGTGTGTGTGTGTGTGTTTCAGCAGCAAGGAGGGAGGGGAAAACTGGCATCAGATTCCTTCTCTTCTGCGTCAGGTTCTCGTAGCCAATCAGGTGTGGGCTTCCCCCCCCCCGAGCGGTGACATATTTATAAAGCCCGCGCGCAGCCAGTCTGCAGTTCAAAGCGCACGAGCCTAATCAGGATTTACTGGCGGACCACAGAGGAGCTCTCGGCCGTTTTTACTCCACAGAGCTCAGAGGAAAACTCCCAGCTGGCTTTGTTTTGTCTGCATGCGCGGATCCGCGTGCAGAAAACACTCCGATCCAGGGAGGCCGTCTCAGCTCCAAATCAGGTTTACGCATGCGACTCTGGTGCAGCAGAAAATCCACTCAGCATTAAAGCATCATCTCTGTAGATGAGTTTTGTTTAAAGATACTCTGGCTTATTAAAAGTCAGTTTCGAGGGTTTTTTTCCTCTCGCGTGAACAAAAGCAACCGCTCCAGTTTCACGCGTAATTTGGCACCAATCCGTTTCTCGTATGAATCTCCTCGACCCCTACCTGAAGATGACGGAGGAACAAGACAAGTGTCTCTCTGACGCCCCGAGCCCGAGCATGTCCGAGGACTCCGCGGGCTCCCCGTGTCCGTCCGGTTCGGGTTCCGACACCGAGAACACCCGGCCGTCGGAGAACGGGCTGCACCGGGCGGACGGCGAATTCAAGAAGGACGAGGACGACAAGTTCCCCGCGTGCATCCGAGAGGCCGTGTCTCAGGTGCTGAAGGGCTACGACTGGACCCTGGTGCCCATGCCGGTGCGCGTCAACGGATCTTCTAAGAACAAGCCTCACGTGAAGAGACCGATGAACGCCTTCATGGTGTGGGCTCAGGCGGCGCGGAGGAAGCTGGCAGATCAGTACCCGCACCTTCACAACGCGGAGCTCAGCAAAACTCTGGGCAAACTCTGGAGGTAAGCGCCTTTACGCACGGATTTAGGATGGCGTTTCATCCACTAATCTTCTTGGTTAGAACTAAAAACTGCACGATGTAGAATACTGTTGTCTCGGATTTTGTTTTTCCACACAAAAGCTAATTTTATCAGTGAATTAAAGTGTTTCAAAAACACATTTTTACGCACAAATTACATTTTTACGCAGACTTCTGAACGAAGGAGAGAAGCGGCCGTTCGTGGAGGAGGCCGAGCGCCTCCGGGTGCAGCACAAGAAGGACCACCCGGACTACAAGTACCAGCCGAGGCGGAGGAAGTCGGTGAAGAACGGCCAGAGCGAGTCGGAGGACGGCTGCGAGCAGACGCACATCTCCACCAACGCCATCTTCAAAGCGCTGCAGCAGGCGGACTCTCCAGCCTCCAGCATGGGAGAGGTGCACTCTCCTGGGGAGCACTCAGGTAAGAAAACTTCATGTTCAGTCATGTCATTTAAATTTTGTGTTGGAGCCCCCCCCTGAATAAATGTCTTTAGATGATAAATGATGGAATTCTGATGCATGAAAACAAGGAAGAGCCCTGAAACATTATTTTAACTCAAAGTGTCTCACTTCCAGGCTCACCCCCCACCCCTCCCACCACCCCAAAGACTGACAGCTCTGGTAAGATGGACCTGAAGCGTGAGGTGGGCCCCCGCCCCATGCCCGACGGCACCACCGGACGCCAGCTCAACATCGACTTCCGCGATGTGGACATCGGTGAGCTGAGCAGCGACGTCATCTCCCACATCGAAACCTTTGATGTGAACGAGTTTGATCAGTACCTCCCCCCCAACGGCCACTCTGTCCCCACCGGTGGCGTCGCCCCTGTCACCTACACGGGCAGCTACAGCATCAGCGGCGCCCCGCTCAGCCCGCAGGCGGGAGGAGCCTCGGCCTGGCTGGCTAAGAGCCAGAGCCAGCAGGGACAGCAGCAGCATACCCTGACCACCTTGGGGAGCAGTGTCGGCGGCTCCGAGGTGACTCAGGCGCAGCACCGGACCCAGATCAAGACAGAGCAGCTGAGCCCGAGCCACTACACTGAGCAGCAGGGCTCCCCGCAGCATGTGGCCTTCAGCCCCTTCAACCTACAGCACTACAGCCCCTCCTCCTCCTCCTCCTACCCGGCCATCTCTCGGGCGCAGCAGTACGACTACCCCGAACACCAAGGGGGGGGCTACTACAGCCACGCGGGGGCGGGGCAGGGATCGGGGTTGTACTCGACTTTCAGCTACGTGAGCCCCCCGAGCCAGAGGCCCATGTACACGCCCATCGCCGACAACACGGGGGTGCCGTCCATCCCGCAGAGCAGCCCTCAGCACTGGGAGCCGGCACCAGTCTACACCCAGCTCACCCGACCCTGAGACACCCCCCACCAGCGCCCCTCCCACCCACAACAAGAATCAGACACTTGAATGAACTTCCTATCGGCTCACAGAGTGCCTTCAGTAGAAGCTTCTTATATTTTTAGAGGAAAGACTAAAGAAAATCCTCCGTGAGGATTTGTTGATTGTTAATATTTCTGTAGTTTCTTCTTGCTTCTGTCGTGTTTTGAACCCATAGGGTCGGGGGAGGGGTGGGACACTTTGACCTGTAGATAAAACCAAATATAAAAGCTTTAAATGCTGGTGAGAGCTGCAGATCAGAGCAGCTGTCAGGCGTCACCACGCTGCACCATCCGTGCCTTCCTTTGCTATGTTTTTAAGACGTTTGAAACTTTGTGTTTTTTTTACCATGGCCACAGCTGAGATTACACTTACCGCCCAACGGTGCATGCTGGACAGCTACAGGAAGTCACCTTTAACCCTTTCACCCCCAGGTGTCCCCCTCCAGCCTCCTACTTCTCCGGTTTCCGATTGCCCCCGCCCTTCCCCCACCTCTCCTGCTCAGATCACATTTTAATTTATTTATTTGTTAGTGTTAACTTTATTTCAAAGAATTATTTTATGTACTATTCTTACAGCTGAGTTGTAGACAGTGTAGAAATCCTCCTTTTTTCTTAGTTTTGACCCAGAATTTAGACAAGAGAATGCTGTAATCATCTTTTTGTTGTTGTTTATTTATCTTATCTAAATGCCTCTCTTCCGTATGCATTAAGTTTATGTATGTCTTCTTTTCTGATCTGGAGGGAAAACCCATGTTTAATATTTGTGAATTTATTTTATTTTCTTCTAAATGAAATGTACACGTAGGCTTTTGTTGGGTTTGTCTCTTTCTGTTTTGGGGCTGATCCTCCGTTCCTCTTTAGCATCTCCTGCCACCTCTCCATGTAATAGAACTGTCTTTAAAGAATCTTTTGTACATGTATTTGCAATAAAAAACAAAAGTGCATTTAAAAATTAAACGTTTGTCTTTTATTTTGAAGGCCAACAGGAGCTTTAAGGTCTTTGATGAGGTCAGGAACAAACACTGATCAGAAAATGTTTTTTCTGTTTTATTAAGTAGATTTTTAACTTAAACTGCAGTTTAAGTTCAAACAACTGTTTGTCTGTGAACCCAATCCACTCTAATGTCTGACAGACGAGCGTGATGTGCTCTTGAGTTATTGGGAAAACAAAACATCAGCTTTTGTCAATTAACCAACCAACAAATCATCCAACCAACCAACCATCCATCCAACCAACCAACCATCTATCTAACCAACCAACCATCCAACCATCCATCCAGCCAACCAATCATCCTTCCAATCAACCAACCAACCAATCATCCATCCAACCAACCAACCAACCAACCAACCAACCAACCAACCATCTATCTAACCAACCAACCAACCAACCATCCATCCAACCAACCAATCATCCATCCAATCAACCAATCATCCATCTAACCAACCATTCATCTAACCAACCACCATCTAACCAACCACTCATCTAACCAACCATTCATCTAACCAACCACCCATCTAACCAACCACTCATCTAACCAACCACTCATCTAACCAACCACCCATCTAACCAAACACTCATCTAACCAACCACCCATCTAACCAACCACTCATCTAACCAACCACCCATCTAACCAACCACCCATCTAACCAAACACTCATCTAACCAACCACCCATCTAACCAACCACTCATCTAACCAACCACCCATCTAACCAACCACCCATCTAACCAACCACTCATCTAACCAACCACTCATCTAACCAACCATTCATCTAACCAACCACCCATCTAACCAACCACTCATCTAACCAACCACTCATCTAACCAACCATTCATCTAACCAACCACCCATCTAACCAACCACTCATCTAACCAACCACCCATCTAACCAAACACTCATCTAACCAACCATCCATCTAACCAACCACTCATCTAACCAACCACCCATCTAACCAACCACCCAATCAATCAAGACATGAAATGACTGAGATGAAACTTAAAGATTAAAGAAGTCATGAAATCTGGTTTTCTTTCCACAAGATCTTTTACTTCTGTTTTTTCTATGATTTAATATTTTTTTAACCTAAGAAGTTTCATGTTGTATAGTGGATTAACAAAATTCCAACACGTCATTTATACAACACCCCCCAGGCCTAAATATCAGTAAATTTCAACAAAAATATAAATTGAAAAATGTTTCCATTTAGCAAAAACATTCAATGTTTTACTGAAGTTCTTCAAAAATGTCTAGATATCTTGTTTAAATTTTAGTCAATATTTGTCAAATAAAGTTCCTCACATAAGTGTTTACTGTTTAATTAAATGGTCCTTTTGTAAAGTAACAGCTACTTTTGGACCAGTCAGCAGTCTTACCTGTGATTGTGCACCTGCCTGACCCAGACTGAGCCTTTTAGAGCAGTGATCACCAACTAGTGGCTCGGGGGCAGGATCTGGCTCACGACCTGCAATTTTCCAGCTCGCTGGAGTCTGGCATGCACCTGGAGGTTCCAGTCAATCATGAGGTGATTAAACTAACTTAATATTTCTGATTAAAGCTCATAGTTAGTTAGATACAATAAACAGGAAATTCAATTAGCAGCAAGCTAGCTTTATAACACAGCATCAGAGAAATGTCCAGCCGAGACACAAACAGGTGGAGGAAGCTTGCTTCTGATTTTGGTAGAGGAAAAATAAAGCTGTGCGGAATGAATCTACTAGAAGAAGAAGAAACAATCTTTTATATAGTGCCTCTCAAGATAACAAGAACTTCACAAGAACAAAAAATTAAAAAGTAAAGAAATTAAAAAATATAATAAAAAAATGGGAAAAGTAAAAATTTTATTAAATTATATTTTTAAAATGAAGGCAAAAAAGACACACAAGTCCGTCAATTCAATTTCAATTAAATTCAGTTTATTTATATAGCGCCAAATCACGACAAGAGTCGTCTCAAGGCTCTTCACAAAGTAAACATTCCAATACAGTTCAGTTCATTAAGCCAATCAGTAAAAAGTTTCCTATATAAGGAACCCAGCAGATTGCATCAAGACACTGACTGTGTGTTGATACAATCCTCATACTAAGCAAGCATGTAGCGACAGTGGGAAGGAAAAGTCCCTTTTAACAGGAAGAAACCTCCAGAGGATCCTGGCTCAGTATGAGCAGCCATCCGCTACGACTCACTGGGGATTGAGAAGACGGAGCAGGCACATGCACACCCCCATCAGCAATGACAATCTTGTGGGGATCCCCTTGGGGGTCCGACCCCCAATTTGGGAACCCCTGCTCTAATGGGTCTGTTCTTCAGAACTTGGTAAAACAGATTATTTCTGATCTGAGAGAGGTTTCATCTTCCTTTTCCCAGCTCAAATTCTGTTTGAAATAAAAAAATAACCACCTAGCCAGGAAGGGGGTCTCCATCTCTTAGTAAGTTTCCTTTCCACTCTTTCCACTTTGGATAATGATGTGGCAGCTCCTTCATGGATTGCTTCTTGTAAACCTTTAGTCTGAACTACAAAATCAAGGGTTGCCAGTCAGGTGCCGTGTGTATGAGACACAGAAGACCTTCACTTGGATCTTCTTTGAAAGAACTAAAGATATGAGTGAGTCCAGCTGCGCCAGCCAGGTCCATGGAAGAGCAAAGCAGGGCTGGAGAGAGATCTCCTCTGGAGGAAGATGACTGCCTCTGGCCCTTGAGCAATGTTTTGTTCATGTTTGCTTTGATGGTTTTTATTTAATTTTTTGAACATTCCTAATTTCCCCTAGAATTGCTTTCAGTTTTCTGTCCTAACACCCGATCTCTTCCCTGGTCTACTTACTGTTTCCTTTTTACCAACCTCGGCCCAAACTCCAGACACATCCCTGAGAACAGCCAACATCTTTTTCTCTCTTGAGGAACTTTTAGAATTCTTTCCATTGCTGGACTGACAGCTGCCCTCTCGGGTCGGTACTTCCTGTCATTCAGCCAGAAGCAGCAGCTCTTTAGGGTCTGGAAGCTCCTTCTAAACAAAACTATCATTTCTGCACGTTTTATTTTAGACATCCACGTTCCAAAAGTATTTAATATAACTCCCATCTTGATTGAGTGAATCTATTTTATTACTGTATTTCTTGATATAAAGTTAAAATAATTGAAGAATATGTAGCTTTTTGGAGAGCCTGTGTTTTTTCTGTGCAGTGAGCCGCTGCAGCCGTGGACCCCTGCTTCCAGCCCTCACAGCTGGCATGGAACAAAGGTCGAGGAAGGGAAACACTGAGTGATGTCAGGCTGTTGGAGGACCAAACACCATGTTCCTGTAATGTGGATGATGTGTGAGGTGACGCGGTGTTTTCATATTTACTGGAGGCAGCTCATGAACACTCCATTTACAGAAGGTTAAGGAGCCCAAACGGTTGAGCTGCTGCAAAGCCAAGACTCACTTTGTGGTGCTTGACTGCTGCCGGACGCAGCTCCACCGTTATTATGATGTGTGGTTTATTAAAACCGTTGTCCTCACTTACAGCTGCTAGAGAAATCACATCCAATAAGTTAGCCAGTTTAGAAAGATAAAAGTTATTTATTCATTTAGTTTTGTTAATTTAAAATGGTTATATTCAACATCCACAGGAAGCAGGAATTCACCGAAGCTAAAGAATAAGCAAATAAAATGCAAGGGAAAAGACGTGCGGACAAGATGGCGTTTGTTTACAATTTCTTTTCCGGGAAAGACAAGTCTGCGCATGCTCAACCTATGGTGCGGGCATCTCGGCATGATCGGATCATTCCAGTTAGTGTCCATGTAAACAGAGATTTGGGATTTCTGATCAACCAAGATTTGAATCGGATAGTGGAAATTTGGCGCATGTAAATGTAGCTAGTGTTAGCTGAGTAGTTACATGTAGTATTAACAGGAGTGAACATGCAACGCAGCAGCTTCACTAGTCCGGAGCGGGTCAAAAACACGACATTCACTTTGATTTATCGCGTTTTTTGTGCACAAATGCTTTTGCATATTCGTAGTGTTTTTTCTCTGATTAAATATCTACTTTGTAAGTTGCCCTGTTGTCATCCTTTCGTGTAAAGTATAACCAAACGTTCGAGCGTTTGTGTCGCTTAGGCGCCATGTTTCCTGCTGCTGCGCAACGTGCGTGGTGACGTCATTTGCGCCACCTGGAATTGATAAGAGAATCATTTGCAAAAATAGCAAACGATTCCTAGGGATTGAAACAGTGGGAACCGGTTCTCAACAAGAACTGGTTTTTGATTCCCACCCCTAAAAAATACTGTGAGAAAATATGCAAATTTTCTGTTCAACATCAATAAACTGCTGTAAGGTTTCCGTATCGCTGGATCACACGTGGGCTTAACATGGAAGTGAAAACAAATTGTACAATGTCCCAATTTGCTCTTTTTGTTTATATTTTATCTTCATTTTATTCACAATTTGGTTGCCAACTCCTCTCAAAGTTTTTCATTAACTCTGATAAACAGAAACTTAAACAGGAGTCAGACGGGTTCTAGATGCTGCCTATCTTCATTAGTCACCAGGGTGGGGGTTACCCGTCCATCACAAGGACACATATAGACACATGAGACAAACTATCACACACTCACTCACACCTAGGCCCGTTTTATAAGACACACCATGCCACGGTGTGTCTCATGAACGCGCCGTGGCGGCATGGCGTTGTTGGAATTTTGCGGCATTCTTGCCGCCATGCTTGGTAGTAATATTACCGCAATGCCAGACTTGTGAACGCACATTAAGCCTTGGCGCAACAGAGGGTGGTGTCATGATCACATGATGAATTACTGCCGAGCTCCGGCTGGAAACTATATTGAAAATGAAAGTAAACACGGGCATAAGTTTCACTTTTGTAAATAGAATCAGCTGAGATGATAAATTGGAGCGATGCAGAGCTCCGGGAGCTTCTCTCCGTTAGATCTGCAGCTCAGATCACCACAGGCTGCTCGGGGACTGTGGAGGACACACATCTATAGGAGCGGATTGTCAAAAAAACTTAACGAGCGCGGCTTCAATGAAAAGCAATGTCCAAGATAAACGGAAGTCCTTGGCAGCGTAGAGACCGCCCCATACCCCCGTTATATTGCGTAATCTTTTATAAAAAGGACACGATTGCGCCACATTACGGTCTGACCACCTATAAACAACCTTATGCTCCCAGATGTTGTCTCAGCGTTGCGGCAAATTGGCGGCATTGTTTTATAAAAGAGGCTCTAGGGACAAAATAGGGTCACCAATGAACCTCATATGCATGTTTCTGCACTGTGGGAGGAAACCCAGGAAAAACTCATTCATGCACAGGGAGAAGAACTTCCTCTGAAAGGCCACAGTCAGGTTTTGAACCTGTGACCTTGTTGCTGTGAGGCAACAGCTCTAGCCACAGTGCCACCATGCAGCCCCCACTATGGTGAGCCCACCCAATGGAAAGACCATCCAAACTATGTAGAGCTGAGTTGAGTCGAGCCACGCTGAGTAGTTGAAATTCTCCAGTACTCAACCAGATGCAGAGCCAAAACAACACATGAATGTCAGTATTTTAGTAGTTCTATAGTGCATTTATAATATTAGTAATTAAAGCTAATAATTGGTACTTTATTAATCCCCTTAGGAAGTTAGTTCTCTGTATTTGATCCATCCCTGAGGAGCAGAGGGCAGCTGATGGTACAGTGGCTGAGCTGAGGGGCCTGGGATTCATCAACACCTGTCCCACTGAATCCCATTCAACTAGAATATATGTTTGCCTACCTCTTACAACACTTTGTTGTACATATTCTCTAGAAATCTGCAATCGCTCCTAAAACTCCTGCACTGGAGTTCCAAAACAGGTAAATGGCTCTTACTGCCACAAAACACGTAGTTGTAATTACAGAGCTCCAAACCCCTAATGAACAATGTTTGTCTCATTTCAGGGGTTTGTGGGAAGCTGATCACGGGTGACAATGCAGGCCAGCTGGAGCTGAACCAGAACTAATCACACAGGCATGTGGCTGTGACGTCAAAGATTCTTGGTGACAGCACCGATTGCAGCCCAATGTACTGATTATCATCCGATACCCTTCCAGACGGCTTGTCCGGCTGCGAAGGGCCGATACGGCTGACAATTAAGGGCCACACCATTGTTGGAGCTGGGTGAGGTACGAAAGACAGCATGGCAGGCCCTGGCCTTGGTTAGGGTGAAGCAGGGAGGGTCAGGGAAGAAATGTTTCTCTCTGAGATCACTGCTGATGCAATCACATAGCGTGGAAGGTGGAGTGACAGCTGATATATTGAGTTGTTTTGGGAGGGGAATTTGATTTCTTGCTATTTTAAGGGGCTGAAATGTAAGAAGTCACATGATTGGGTTATACAGTACTGCCCCAAATGATGTGATCACTTGAAAATAAATTTGTTTTTGACAGAAACACATGAAATTAGTCTGAATAAGAAATGAGGAGTTAGCAATTCAAATTTGTAATTGAAATACCAGCTTTCTTCTACTTAAAAAACAACTTCCACTGTCTATAATTAACTCTAGCATAAACTGCTCATCCTAATGAAAAAGTTAAACTCTCCTGGGAAAAGGACCTGAGTTTTTCATTATCTGTAGAAACTTGGAATTTAAAACTCAAACTGATCAACTCTTCATCCATTTGCATCAGTCTCTGTTACAGGTTAACTCATTCACTGCCAGCCGTTTTCTGATCAGAAAGCCCCTGACTGCCAGCGTTTTTGAGCATTTTTACAGTTTTTGAAGAGTTGGCGCATTGCTTTTTTTCATAGCAGCGTCCCAAAACGATCTCCTAATTCATTGATTTTCTGCTTCCTGATCACGTGATGTTTATTCTCACGGTGTGGGGGCTCGTTCTGACGCCCACCCCGTAAAAACATGCAGTGAATGAGTTAAGGTGGTCCACAGAGCTCACATGTCCAAAGTTAAACTTTCTCAAATCTATCCGGATGTGACCCCTGCTGTGACAGGTGTAATGCTGCAGGGATCCCTTATACACATGTACTGGTCATGCCCAAATCTCAAGAAATATTGGCTGTCTTGATTTCTTTCAAACCATGTCTTCAGTTCTCTGATGTCACATAGGACCAAACCCACTGGTGGCCCTTTTTGGCACCACTGGGAAAATAGATTCCCATCTGACCCCCTCAAAATATTGTGGATTAGCATTAGCCTCTATTCTGGCGAGGTGCATAATCTTGCTAACCTGGAAAAACACAACCCCACCTACACATGTGCAATGGCCAAGGGACCTTATGTCTTGTCTGAGGCCTTGTCCACACGTAGCTGTTTTTTTTTAACAACGAATATCCACCCTCCCAAAAAAATAGCGTCCACACCGCCTTGTTTTGAGAAAAAACTCCATCCTAACGTAACCACATAAGTGCATTGTTAAGCACATTCATAGGCATGCCAGACCTGTAGGGGGCAGTAGTTCCCCTGAATCCTATCCATTTAGTCTTCCTGCTCAACTTCAACAAAACATGAAACATGGCGCCTAGATCGCCTATGTGGACCGATAAGGAGGTAGAACTGCTCTAAAATGTAGTTTTGGAGTATAAAGTCAACAAGCGTCATAAAGCGCTTGGACGATTGAAAACATGAGCACAGCTCTGAGGGCGTCCATGTTGTAGCATAAACACAGGTCACACATGGGCCGTCAGCATTTTTGTCGCAGACAGTGAAATTGTGAAACCTAAAACTGCGGTTATTTCTTTCCACACAGAAACGCTGAAAATGCAAAGTTGTTAAAAAGATTAATTTTCGTTACGTAAATCAGTGTTTTCGTGTGGAAGACAGGCCGAATCATAGAAAAATATCTTCGTTTTGGGAGATACCTGGCTGGACAGGGCCTAAATCTTGAAAAGATCCATTACTCTGTAAATAACATCAATGATAAGTTCTATGGGGTGTGGGGGCCTTTCCTCGATTTTATTTTCAAAAATCTCAGATTCAGAAGTGAGTTCTTAACTTATCCTAATGGGCATTTATTTACTTTTTTTTCACGTATTTATTTATTCTTTTTCAATTGTTGTTCCTCGGTAGTTTGCTAGGTTTAGGAAGGTTAGGTATTTGGGGTAATTGCATTTATACCGTGACCAACATGTTAACTTACAAGGACAGATACATTGTCACCAATCAAGTTCAAAACCGCTGTCTGGTTTTATGTACAAATGAAGAGAGAAGAAAACACCAATCATCTGTATGAAGGTGCTGGATAAAGAGTAAAGTTCAAGGAGGAAAAACTCTGCACACTTCTATCTGCAGATATATATATATATATATATATATATATATATATATATATATATATATATATATATATATATATATATATATATATACAGTATATATATATAGGATGATGGATGGTCATTCTTGAGACATGGCTACTAAACAACAGCTGAGGAACGTATCGAGTACAATTGTTCATGCTTTAACCTGTAATTGTGTGTGCATGCGTGTGTGTGTGTGTGTGTGTGTGTGTGTGTGTGTGTGTGTGTGTGTGTGTGTGTGTGTGTGTGTGTGTGTGTGTGTGTGTGTGTGTGTGTGTGTGTACCAGGAAAACTCGAAGCTCTGTAGTTGTTTTTGTTGTTTTTATGCTGCTCTCAGGCAGCGTGCTCTAATAAAACAATGACTTTAATTGCGAGTGTGCTGCCATCCAGCAGCATGGGAAAATGAAAAACACAACCTGGGCACCGCTCTCAGAATCGACTCATTATTAAAAACAATGGCGAGCTGCTCCTTCTTGTTAGGTTGTTTGTTGTTTAGTTGCTAATCTTGCTGAGGGGCAGAAAATATGCAGCGTAAGATCCGTCTTTACTGCCCTTCAGGGCTGCTTTTACTGCATGACTCTGACCTGCTGGTGCAACACGCCAGAATGTAAGTGCAGCTAGCTGGTGGTTAAAGGCAATCTGTGTTCAGATTTATGGTGACTGACCTGTTCTTAAAAACTCTTGACCTTTCAAAATAAAACCACTTTTGATATCATAGAAAACTATATCAGTGTGGAAAACTAGAACTGGAAGTCTTTACAGAATTCCCTCAGCAGGAGGCAAAATGGAAAAAATACTGAGTGGAGAGCTACAAATGCTTGGTGTGGTCTAGATGATTTTGTTAAGGATTGCATGAACTTATTGTACCTTAATGCACAGTATGGAACAGAAAATCTTCACCATCCTGGATGAAGTGGCACATGAGATATGTGGAGATCAAAAAGAAAAAAAAAAACTTTTATTTTGCAAATGTGAAGTGAAAATATCCTGTTTCCAGATACTGTGTCTGCAGACCTGGGATGTGGGGTGGAGTCCCACCTACTCCCTCACTGTGGTGTTTTTATTATAAATAAAACAACAAAAATCAAGGTGTTTTAATTTTATTTGTAATGTGTCCAAATTTGTTTACTTTGGGCCTAAAGCTTACACTGCAGCCTACCAGACTACCATGGTCATAACATGAGAGACACTCACGGTGTGGCCCTCATCCATTACTGAACTCACGCCTATTGAGGGTGAGGTAGTTCACATTCAATTACTGCAGTAAATTAAACCACCAACTAATTTCAGTTCTTTACAGCCTATAAAATGCTTAGAAACTCTGCTGTGTGTAATAATTTGGAACAGGGCATTTTAAATTTTAGGAAAATCACTGTTATCACTGGGAGGGTTAAATTATAATGACCTGCACTTGTAAAGCGCCTTTCAGAGTCAGAGGACACCAAAGCATTTTACATTACAGTGTATCATTCATCCATTCACACGCTGATGGTGATGAGCTACATCATAGCCACAGCTGCCCTGGGGCGCACTGACAGAGGCGAGGCTGCCGAGCACAGGTACCACCGGTCCCTCAGACCACCACCAGCAGGCAAGGTGGGTTAAGTGTCTTGCCCAAGGACACAACAGCAGCATTCTCTGCAGGGAACTGGGATCAATCCTGCAACCTCTGATTACTGAACAACCTGCTCTGCCCATTAACATTGTTCATTAACATTCAGAGTATACTGGCAGAAGATCCTATCCTCTCTGGCCTGGAAATGCTTTGGAATCTCCCAGGAAGAGCTGGAGTCAATGAGCAGAGGGAAGTCAGCTCTGTGATCTGACCTTGGATAAGCAGGAAAAAGGAAGGATGGATGGATAAACAAAAAGAATCATGACAATGTGATGATAATAAGGTACATGTTTACATAACTACAAAATTTTAAGCCACATGAAGTTTTGTAAATGAGGTGACAGTGGCTCAGGAGTTTGCTCTGTAATTGGTGGGTTGCTGGTTAGAGTCCAGGCTCCATCTGTCTGAGTTGTTGTGTCCTTGGACAAGACGCTTCACCCTCCTTGCCTGCTGGTGGTTGTTGGAGGGACCGGTGCTGCTGTGGCTACCATCATCAGTGTGTGAGTGGTTGTAGTGTAAAGTTCTTTTGTAATATTTAAATCTTTTACATCTTTAATGATTATGAAGGAGATTCTTTTTAAGCTGGTTGAACCTGTTTGTTAGGTGCTGTTATGCTGAAATGGTCACAAAGTGGCAAGATAAAGATTTATTAGAAAATATTAGAGATTGTAGTAAAACAGGTGTGTAAAATCCTTCCTGTCTCTTTATCTAGAGACTCCCTTCCTCTGCCTCATTAAACTTTGCCTCTCCATATCTGCCTCCTTGTCAGCAATCTGAGTTCCTACTCCCACTTGTAACTTCCCTTTCCAGTTTGAGCTCCTAAAAACACCCACTCACCTCACCAAGCCGTGCGCTCCACGTCTGAACGGCCGTTCCTGCTGGGCAAAACACAAACTGGAAACCAGACGCACCACATAAAACAACTGCAGCACATTAATAGATAAGCAAATCTTTGGATAGTGACACCAACCATCCATCACAGGGGTTTATCTGTCAGTCGATGTAGGAGGTTCGACACAACGCAGCCAGATGTAAAGGGGGTGGGGGGGTCCGTGTGGTGAGAGAATGACCTCACAGCAGGAGAAACAGGAATGAAGCAGAACAAGTTGTTCTGCTTGATCATTTTAATACATGTAGATCTACGTAGAAGTGATAAATGAAAAGCATCAGCTGTGGTGGATAGTTCTCTGAACTAACTCTGTTTGGAAGAATGGATTTATGAGATAACAGAGTGGAATAAATGTACAGTCAAAACCATGCTAATCTGCCATGTGGTTCTCTACTACCTCTATAAACACTCCAAATGTGGAAAAAACCCATTCATCTGATTTCTGTCAGTGTTTGGTTTTAGGAATTATACATCTAAAACAAGCTGTTTCCAAAAGTCTCTGTTTGTGAGGTCACAAATGGGGAAATAAGCATAAAACCACCTCTACCTGCAGGAGAGTGTCACGATCCAGGCTCCCTGACACCCACTTCAAGCCTGATCACACCTGAACTCCTTCATTTCAGACCCAAACCTGCCCCATTACACCAGAAACCAGCCTTCATCTCTAGTCATTCCCCTCAGCCCTAACCAGCTTCAGGACTCCACTACCCATCATGCTCTGCACCAGACTTCCTGCCAGCATCACCAGCCCGGAACTATTTCAGGAAGTCAGAGTCACTGCTCACATCTCAGTCATCGCTTCGGCATTTCCTTTTGTTCAGCGTTTCATATGCTGACCTGAACCTGTTCCATAGCTCCCAACAAGCCAGTCTCACTGAGACCTGCCAGTCTACAAACCAGCCCTGTCGACTACCAGTAGGTCGTCTCTCTTCATCCTGTGACCACACGCACTCTCGTTTCCATTCGAACTGCACGCCACTGTTCCTATATTAACTGCATGTCTGTTCGAACCCAGTGTCAGTCACTCCGCGCTTGGGTCATACAACATGCCACATCCCAACTCCCGCTTGTGTCTGTTCAGTCCAGTCTTTAGCCAGCTCCTGACAGAGAGCCACTGCCACTGGAAGAGCAGCGCCTCTACTCCGAGCCCTTCCCAGATATTGGAAAAAGTCTTAAAGGTTGAATATGGAACAATTTTTTAAAAAGATATATATATTTTAAATAATCCCTCCATGGGGTGTTTAGAGGTGTGCATAATGAAGGTACACCATTTCCTTTAAAAGCTATATTTTAATTAAAAAATAATCAAATATTTATTTTGACGGGGACGACGCTGGGTTTATGTTTACATCTACCAGCCACTAGAGGGCACCGTTGCAGGTTTCTGAATACGTAAACAGTCCGCTGTGGAAAATGGCAGACTCGGTAAGTCAAGCAGCTGCTTCTGAGCCCAGAAGATGTCGTTATCCTTCTCAGAAGAAGAGCAACCATAAAAGATCTAAAACCAGAGTTTAGGTCG
The DNA here is from genome assembly GCA_006937985.1 of Aphyosemion australe. Taxonomy (NCBI): domain Eukaryota; kingdom Metazoa; phylum Chordata; class Actinopteri; order Cyprinodontiformes; family Nothobranchiidae; genus Aphyosemion; species Aphyosemion australe. The sequence continues at coordinate 581,150 of SSNS01000085.1, forward strand.
TCACTGGACTTGGTGCTGGCTGCTCACTTCCACACAATAGATGTTACTTTGGTGTTCATGTTCCATATTCAACCTTTAATTCCTCTCCTTTAAGTCAAGATTTATGCAAACACACACTCACCTATTTGGTGCATTCATCAGGCGAGTGGTGGGGGACACCCTGGCCAGGTTGCCAGTCTGTGTTTTGCACAACAAGGTCAAAGTCTCTTTCATCCCATGGCTTGTCAGCGTCAATCAAATCATATCAAAACCATATATTTTGGTTTCATTTCAGTTCTATTTGTTTATTTTTTGTGTTTGCATCAGGTTACACATGGTTAACAGAGTGAACTTCTGACCTTCATAACAAATAAAAATATTATTCTTCATAATAAAATCAAAAGTTCTTCCTGTAAAAACTTGAGCGTCCCATTTTGATTAATATTTTCTTTTTTCCTTTCCTAATACAGTTAACACGACAAATATATTCAGATCAAACAGCTGACTGAGGCCAGCTTTTCAAGAAACACATCATGTGTGCAAGTGGAAGCTCCGTTTCAAGTAACACTGGATTAAAACTAGGGGTGTCAAATTATCGCATCAATTGAGATTAATTAATCACAGCCACATTAAGTGAACTATTTTTTTAATCAAGTTAATCTAAGTTTTAATCTATAACTTTACTGGGACGTTTCTAGCCTACCTGTTGGGATTTTTATGTAATTATATTTATATTTAACTAATCTATCATGTCAGAAGTGAGAGAGTGAGTGCTTAATGCTTTTTCAGCATTTTATTTTGTGATAAACTGTCAGTGTTGATATGCTAACTTACAGCACTGTAATTTACAGCTCTATTTTAATTTTAGATAAATGTTTTAGTAACAAGTTCTGTGATAACTGTTTGATGTGTTAACTTAGATTATTCTATATGGACCTGATGTTTTATTTTTAATTTCTAATTATTTGAGACTAACAAAAGAGCACAGTATTATTCTGCCTTGGTGATGGAAAAGGAAAGTTTAGAAGTCTGTTAAACAATAAAGGCCTTTATAAAGCCAGTTGTTTTGTTATACATTAATATTTTGTATGTAATGAATTTAAATAAAAATACATCAAAATGAGGGATTTTCTCAGCCATTAGTAGGTGAGATTAAAAAAGATTAATTAGATTAAATAATCACAGGTCATAATTAATTAATCTAAAAAAATAATAATCTCATGACAGCACTAACTAAAACTTTTACATTATAGAAAACAAAAACGTGACTATTTAAAACAACTATCCCTTTAACAGAGTCATTTTATAATATTTTGTAATCATTTGCTTTTCTAATAGAAGGCACTGTTTCTTCCAGCAGGGGAACGAGAAACCTATGAAATAAACGTCAATCATAATTACATCAAAAATACTTCTTCTACCTGTCCAGTGACTCGAGTGCTCAGATGGGTTTGAAATGGAAGTCTTGTTTAAAGAGCCATGCTGCATTAAACTTTTGACATGAAGTCCAGCAGACTGGGACTTTGAGATCTGAGGGAATTTTTGGAATTTATTTATATTTGTTTGACAAGCACCTGGCTATTGGAAAGTTAGTTTTATTTTATTGGAACATGTCTAAATGTCTGACGAATAAATGTAATTTTAGGGAACACACACACACACACACACACACTCACACACACACACACACACACACACACACACACACACACACACACACACACACAAATCAATAAACCACACAGCTTTATCTCAGCCTGAGCTTCCACCGGGAAAGCTTATCACTAATCACACAGTCATGATTTACTGCAGAGGATAAAGCTGCTGCGCTCACACAGATTTTTTTTTTCCAACAACTGAACATGTTTTAGCAAAGAGTATCAAAACCTGGATATCAGCCAGGTCATCTGCAGAAAATATTCTTGGTTGACATGAAAGGGACCTGCAGCCAGGCTGATATCCAGGCTGCAGAAGCAGGAACATTGATCTGTAAATAGTTTGTCTCAGCTGGCTTCATCTACAGAGCTGAAGAGGCTGTGAGAAAGCACTCTGTTAAATAATAATAATGTTTAAAGGAGTCACAGAAAGGTGTAGTTTATCTTTCTTAGTGGATGATATGAAACACAATAACTATGGAGCCCAGAAAGTGCCAGTTATAGGAAAAGCTTTTTAAATCCATTCATTCCAAGAACTAAAAGCTGTGGTAAAAGATACACCCATTGACTTTTGCCCCAGAGCCAGCAGTGGTGGTAATGACAAACACATTCTCCTGGTTGGGTGAATCTGAGGCCTTGTCCACACGAAGCTGGCGAGGTGCATAATCTTGCTAACCTGGAAAAACACAACCCCACCTACACATGTGCAATGGCCAAGGGACCTTATGTCTTGTCTGAGGCCTTGTCCACACGTAGCTGTTTTTTTTTAACAACGAATATCCACCCTCCCAAAAAAATAGCGTCCACACCGCCTTGTTTTGAGAAAAAACTCCATCCTAACGTAACCACATAAGTGCATTGTTAAGCACATTCATAGGTATGCCAGACCTGTAGGGGGCAGTAGTTCCCCTGAATCCTATCCATTTCATCTTCCTGCTCAACTTCAACAAAACATGAAACATGGCGCCTAGCTCGCTTGTGTGGACCGATAAGGAGGTAGAACTGCTCTTAAATGTAGTTTTGGGGTAGAAAGTCAACAAGCATAAAAAAGCGCTTGGACGATTGATAACGCGAGCACAGCTCTGAGGGCATCCATGTTGTAGCGTAAACACAGGTCTCACATGGGCCGTCAGCATTTTTGTCACAGACAGCGACGTTGAGAAAGCTAAAACTCCGGTTATTTCTGTCCACACAGAAATGCTGAAAACGGAGAAAATCTTCACTTTGGCCAGAGTTTTTAAAAAGATTTGTTTTCAAAATCTGTGTTTTCGTGTGGATGACAGGCCGAATCGTAGAAAAGTATCTTCATTTTGGGAGATACCCGGCTACGTGTGGACAGGGCCTTAAATCTCAGGATATTTAAAGCATACTCCTCTTATAAAGAATGCACTGCCATCTTGCATTGGAGTAACTATACATCCAATAATATTTTCTTAGAGTTGAATGACATGAAATCCAATTTAAGCTCAATGTCTATAAATCTGATAGAGCTTTTACATTTTCTATTGTTCATTGCTTCGGAGGTTATCTTGAACCAAGCAGAATGTAACATTTAATCATTTACAAAAGTGCCTGTTGTCATTCTGTGGCATGGTTATTAGCACTCTTGTGATGGAGCTTCCATCATCAGCCATTTATTTAGTCTTAGAAAATATTTGTGGGCAACAGTGGCTCAGGCGTTATCATCTTCGACTTTATTTCTAACGCCCTTTCCATCGACCTGACGAACCAAAGTGCTGTACATGCATAAAAAATAAATTAAAACATCAATGACCACAAGGGCCAACAAAGATATACATAAAAACAAATAAAAGCTGGAGATAATAGCAAGAGATATAACAACCGAATAAAACCGGATTAAAGAGAGCTCAATTATCTAAAAATATAGCTAAAACGCGTGGTTCAACCCCCACTCTTGCCTGCATTGGTCGGGAGGGCTTGGTGGTGCTGATCGGCAGTCTTGCTTCTTGTCAGTGTCCCAGGGCACCATCAGTGTGTGTGTGTTTGAAATTTAGCGAAGTAAATAAAACAGATGATCAAAACAATTAGAAGCCACACACCGACACAACAGACTTTTAAAGGGTTTTTAAATTCTAAACCCATTCATGAGCCAAAACGACCTTCATGTTAAATAACCCCATAGGTAAACAACCTGATGGGTTTTCAAACCACATCAGCCTCAGATGCCAATTTATGGAGGGACTTGAGAACTTTTCATTGGTCGGTTTTCTTTCCTTTTCCTGAACAGATCACCAGAACAAGCAGAGTGTGAGATTTCTAAAGTTAGATCTGAGATTCAACAGGGGCAGTAAAACGCATCATCATAACTTTCCATCAGGGTAATTGATAGGCTGTCTGGGGGAAAAGGAGCATTCCTACAGTCTGACTGCCATGTCTCATTTTCACTGAAGAGACAGCGCAGTGAGATGATCCGGGCTTGCAGAAAACAAAAGGAAAGGTAGATACTGTACCTGTGGACGGCCAAAGAATTTGTCAAGCCAGACACAACAGCTTGAAGTGAAAGTGGAAAGGAATCTTAGTGTGGAAGATAAAAGAGTGAAATGATGAAGAGGAACCATTTGCCAAAGCAGTAGCCTCTGTTTTTTGGCTTTACTGGGATGGAAGAAGTCCTGCAGCTGTGAAATTCAAATCACACTGAGGGACAAGTGGGACCAGCACAAGTGCACACTGAAAAGTGTTCATGCTTGCAAATGCTTTAGACATACCTGATCGAAAGACCATCCTGCCGTGTTCTTTCATCATATTGCATCATCTCACAACATTGCAAGGCTTGGTAATGCAAGACTGTGCTATGAAAATAACAGTAGCAGAGGAGCCCAAGGGAGCAGGAACAGAATACAAGTGGTAGGGAATGTTAGTCATGCTACTACTCTCTTGAAAGTCTTGAAACCGTCTCGCTAAAGAGCAGCTTGTGTATTATAGATGCTCCTGACAGTAAAAACATGAAACCTAGCCAATGGAAACAAGACAAAACAAGTATCAGATTTAAAAGATGAGCGTACACAGAAAAGTAGTGGTTGGTTTAGTTCTAGGAGTCACATGGGCCAACATGATTAAAAAGCATAGCACCTTTTGTTTAGCTTGGTCTTTTTCTGGCATCAACAACAGTTTTATTCTCTAAGGAGCCAAATATAAATCACTGTTGGGTCTTTTTGAGGATTTTAGTGCCATGCATGTTCAGTGTCTGCACAAACTGTCCATTCTCATGATCTCCAGTACCTGTCATCTGATCTTTACTGGAAATTATAATGGGACATGCCTGAACAATGGCATAGACGTAAATGGACAATAGCTTTGCCTTGTTCTTCTAGGATTGTCAAATTTATTTTTCACTGCAAGCCACACCTACTCATCCAGACACATGGAGTTATTTCAAACCAAACTGTTCCAGAGGTTTGCTAGCATGATGGAGTTAGCATTAGCCAAAGGGAGGCAGTTGGTTTGAGCAAAATACCTAAAACACTCAAAATATGGAGTTTATATTTTCAAGAAGTGCTTCTGAATATCTGTTAAAGGCATTAAATAAGTATTTTACAAAAAAGTGATGTAGGAATGCTAAGTAGGTGAACACAGCTCTCGATGGTCCTCGTTCTGTCTGCACATGTGCAGCACAGAGGTAAACAGATGTTTTCTGCCACGATGCCAAAAGGAAAAGAAAAAGAGGAAACATTTTTGTAAAACTACCAAAGAAAAAAGGATTTTTGACTTCAGCCACAAATCATCAGGAAGTACTCGCAAAAGCAGTCGTGTTAACATTGCTAATGCTAACTAAGGTAAGCTATCGCTAAATGTTTCTAACAGGTGTTGCGTAGACAACAAATGGTGGGAAGTATGGCAAGCCAAACATGTTAATTTGTAAACCTTAACAAGGCTGTTATATATATATATATATTTTTTTTTTTATTTCACGGTTACTTTGGCAAAATATTTTGAAATTGTAACCAGAAGAATTACGCTGAACAGGAAGTACTACAGATGCTGTGAATTTTCATAGCTGTGTAATGTAAAATTTACAGTTATGTAAACATTTATAAAACGTTTGTATGAATATGTAGAAATGCAGTTTGTCTTGGCCTTGATTTACCTAAAGCCTGTTACTAGGTGCGTTTCCTTTATCGGAACTTCAGGGTAAATCTGTGAGCGTGAGATTAACAGAGAGATCCGAAGCCCCGGTCCTCTTAAGCTGTCCCGTCTCCATATATATTTGGTCCTGTAAGGAATTTGATGAAACATCGGCACATCGGATTGCGCAGTGAGTTACATCATCAATCAGCGCAAAACGCGCGAACAGCAGTAAACAATGATTGACACAATGGAGGAAGCAACAATAGTCGGTACGCAGAAATAATTAATTTGAGCCGGATCTTGCCGGAACAGGATCCGGTCTTATTTTGAAGGGACACGTTCTGGTAATTGTCTGCTAGGATCCGTTAACTCGCGTTGCTACCTCGTGATTACAATGGGTAAACGAGGACGCTTTGTTGGGCAGGGACTTACGGGTGAGTGGTTTATTTGTTCAATCTCATACCGAAACTTTTCGCTTTTCGGCAAAATCGCCGTTTTTAAGCCAACTAAGCCGTTCTGGTTTCAGCAGTCAATAAGGGAAGGAGGGGATTCATCTTGTTCACAAACGATCTTTGTTTTAGCGTGTCGTCATTTGACCAATCACAGTCGCGGAAACAGACGCTTTGGCAGCGCCGCACCCGCACGGCGCTCACGAGCAGCGGCTTTGAGCTTAAAGTTTGTCGAATCAAACAAAATCACCACTAAATAACACGGTTTTCTGTCGAGGACTGTAGCAGATTTACCTCCTTTCAGCCTTCATAGATTTTCCCCCGAGGCTCATCGTGTTTTTTTTTCAAGTCAAGTTCGGAGTTGAACATAACCACCGCCAGTATTTAACTCCGTTAAAACCAGTAGCTGTATAAATGAAAGGTTAAAACCTAACCGCTCCCCACCATGGGGATGGGTCAAATGCGGAGATGTAATTGACCTTTCGCCGAGCCCCGCCCCCCTTAGTTACTGTTGCCAACTCTGACAATAAGTGGATCAAATACTGCACCTCCGCAGATTTCCGCGATGGAAAGAAGTAGACAGATGCGTGTCAGCGACATTTTTTGGAGCAATTCCTCCTCAATATCATCCCGATAGAGGCAAAAAGGGTTACAGTATGCAGTGGAGGGATATATTAGTGTCGGCTCTGCTGAGCAAAGCGTTGGAGTTCGGGAGAAGGTCCGGCGTCCGGGGACACGTGGATCCGAGGAGCTGTGGTGGCGACGCGGTGTCCCTGTGAGCTGCCAGATGTCAGATGATCTGAGCTGCAGGCAGCTCTAACGGAGAAAAGCTCTGCATCGCTCAGTTTATCATCTCAGCTGAGTTTATAAAATGTAACTCTTTATGCCGTGTTTACTTTCATTTTTAGTTCCCGGCCGGAGCTCAGCATTAATTCATCACGTGATCTTGACACCACCCGCTGTTGCGCCAATAGGCATAATGTGCGTTTATAAGACACACAGTTGAGGTAATATTACGCTGATTTGCTGGCACGATGTGTCTTATCTAAAAGGGTCTTGGATAGTCTGGGAGGCGGACCTCCGCCCAGCCGCGGGCGGGGGGAGCACTCATGCTTGGCTGTTGCTGGTTGAGATCGATGAGGAGGTTCTGAAGGGAAACGAAGGAGACACGACTACTATTGAGGCTAATGCTTAGTAGTAAATTAGGCTTAGCTTCATCATTTTGTTTGGAGCTGTCGGATAGTAACGGTTGCTATGATGTGTGATTGGACAATAGCCGTTCTGGGGGCGGGGCCGGCGAAAGGCTAATTTCACCATTGTGTGATGAATACTTGGGACTTTAAAGCCCCAGTGTGTAATATTTTTACCTGTTTACTACCAAATTCTGTGTATCCAGTGCACAAACTTGTCCTTTTTCATTAATATTTCTCACCAACATCAATTCTAAATATTCCTCTCAGCTTCAAATTTTACATTTTTAATACATAAATTGTGGTCGACGCTCCATGGTCATCCTCCATCTTGAAATACGGTAGCTATTTAGGGACATATGAGCTTTGAGTTACGCGTTTGCACTATGACTGTAACCTGAAAGAAACAGCAGAGGGCAGCAGTGCGCCGTGGAAGCATGGCGTCTGACAATGCAACTAAGAAGAGACGAGACTAGCTGCTACACGTTGCTGTAACTTTGTTAGTTTGAATAACAAACAATGAAATCAAAAGACACATCAAATATGTCAGGTCTTATTGTTTTCCAACACTCAGCAGCTGCATATGATGAGAACCCCGCCCGCAACAGCTAGACACCAGCATCCAAGTGTGGTTTATGACTCACCTCAGCTGATCATTTCTTTTCTTCATAATAAAGCTCCCAATCCGGTCCCAAAGTATCAGTTCCAAAGTCCTTCTTCAAGAAAGTTCCTTCTATTAAAGCCTCCTCTCTTACCGCAGCCTGCCGTGTCTCTCCCAACACGCTTCAGCGGTGGTCCGCTAGCCGGTAGCCACATTAGCATTAGTTACCGGTACTTTATTTCCACAGCGTGTCCCCGGCTCCAGCCAAACCTCATCGGCTATCCGATTGCTAAACAGCCAGTGGTTGATGTTAGGTCCATCTCAATCTTCACTGCGGCTCACACCGTGTGCTACGATCAGCTGATGGCTAATCGGCAGACTCTTGTTTACTCCGCTGCTCTGATCCATATGACACCGGACGCCACAGCTGATGCCTTCCCTCCTCCGTGTGTGAATCGGTGGCAGCTATGCTAGCTTCCTTCAGGACTGGTAGGTTGATATAACAGCTAACAGCAGTGTTTCCCCTAGAAATGTTCACAGCCGTGATGTTTGTTGACTAAGGGGGCTGTAGGATAGCGCCGCCTCGTCGCGCGGGGGGAGGGGGGTGCGCGCGCATCGTCTTGTCGGGGGATGGGGAGGGGGGGCTACGTGTGGCATTATGCATTATGACTGAACACTCATTAAAAAATTTTTTTTACCTGCTTGAGTAGTTGTATGCTTTGTGTGGGTTAGGCTACAGAGACTGGAAATAAATCAATCTCATGCTTTTTATAAAAAAACGAGCCAGATGGCTGGAGTGAACGCTGGAGTTGTTGCCTTTTTGAGTGGGCCACCGTAGCTGCAATACTTACTCTGAGCTGCATGGCGCTAAAGAGTCGCAATTTTTACCATGATTTCGATGAATATCCCACACAGCTCCTTTAACTTTATAAATACTTTTTTCTGGTGAGAAATGGCCACCAGCATGCTGCAGCCTCACTCGTGTAAAAGTCATCCTAATATATTGATCTGGGCAGCGGAAGATTTAAGGAAGCTGGAGTACAAACACGTGATGAGATCATTTCATAATGTTGTAACATTTCTGCAGCACTAAAGCAGAGTTGTAACATTTTGCCCTTAGCAGTGGTTTATTAAAGTATTCAAGCAAACAGCTGAGATAAAGCTGCATCTCCCTGCAGCTCCAGCTCTTCCTGAACGTTTAATCAGAACCAACTCATCAGAGCAGCATGAACACAACAATAACCTTCTAACTAAAGTACAGTGCCAGTAGCCTAGTGAACTAGACCAATTCTTGCTTTGCAGAGTTTGGTCTAGGCACGCTTCATAGGAACCCTCGCTGCCTGTGTCTGTCCAATCACAACTCGCTATAGTTTTGGTTGGGCCAATCACAGCGCTCTATATCATGGGCCAATCACAGAGCGGGAGTAGCCGATGACGTCAGCGCTGCGGCCGCGAACCCAAGCAACATGGCGGCAACTCGGAAAACACGTTGGTTTGAAACGGCTTTGTCATCAACATTGGATTATTTAGACTCCAACGTGCGTAAGTCTGTCTGATATACTTAGCGGCTTCTTATTTTTATCAAACAAAGTAGTGCAATGTCCCAGTACACCTGATATTCACATGTTTTTATACAAACACGACAGAAATCATTGATGTTAGACGCCATTAAAGCCTCCCGCTTTTCCGTCGCCGTGATTACGTCACGTTGTTCGTCACTCTGATTGGTCCTAGCGCTATCCAATTGCGTGCTGACATTTTGAAAGACAACCGTGGATCCCGCCTCACGACTGAGAGTCGTCAATGGTTCGTGGCCAGACTATATATACACATATATAGGATGGCTTGCCAGGCTACAGTGCCAGCGCTGATAATGCTTTTAATCCAATAATGATTTTCAGCCCAGATTTTTCAAAGGTTTTTTGATTATTTAGCAAATGTTTTCATTATTTATAACAAATTAAATCTTTTTATTTCGCATTTATGTGACGATTTTAATAATGTAACCAAAAAACATTTTAACATATTTCATTCTACAAATTAAAGCAAAAGAGATTTTCCAACATTAATTTATGATTCATTTATGTCAGTCCAGTCAGTTACCACCATGGCTGATCCAAGGCTTGCTCCGCTTGTTCTCTTCTCAGAGAACGTTCTCTGGGATTATGGATAAAGCCAACAAACCCAACAATGACAAGAACAGAGGAAAGGTGAACGTGGAAAATCTGGGTTTGCTAGAGCAAGAAAAAGAAAGTCTAGTTGTGATGAAACATTTAATACAGCTTTATAAACACTGCTCATTACAAACGAACCTGGGCCAAGAACGGCTCCTGTTCTCAATTACATCTTGGAAAATAATAAACCATGTTTGTGCAAAATCATAAACAGTTTGATCAGCTACAGCTCAAAAACACACGTTGTTTAAAAATTAAAAACATAGATCCAGCACGACTTCTTAACATATAAATAAATATCAAGGCTGTTATTTTGTCTTATTTATCTGCATTTAAAAATAAAAATTCAGGTAAAACTAACTTTTATGCCTGATCAGAGCGTCATCGTTTTAATCAAATAACTTAAGACCGGAACTTAAGAGGATGTAAGATATAATCATGAGATGTTTTAGATAACATGATGATTTAGATCTATTGAAGCTCTTTTCTGGGTAAAAGTTCATGTTCTACCTGCATCAGCTAGCTCTTTGAATGACCTCAGTTTGGAGAAATAAAGATGAATTCTGACTGGACTGAATAACCAGTTCTAAATTCTTACCAATTAAAACATTAACAAATAAAATGTGTTCTGTCTCCATTTTATGTTGCAGGGTCGTAACTTAAATGTGGGCTCGTTTCTTTTTTGCTGCAGGTGAGTATTACTGTACATGCTGGACGACTTTGAGTAACCTTTGGCGTTATGGAAGCAACTGTTCACATTTGTTAAAGATGTGGTTCACTCATGCATCTGCAGTGGTCTCTAGTAGGAATGAATGCCTTGTAAGTCGTACTCTGGGGAAACAAAGATCTGGTGCAACAGTTTCAGGAACTAGAAGTGAGCCACATCAGAGCTGAGCTTCAGACGACAGGACATGGACTCTTACTTCCTGATATTTGGACATCTTGCTACTGATTGGCTAACAACAACGTGACTCTACCACTGACTCTGTTTGCTCTGCAACGTTGATGTTTTATCTCTACCAATAACACAAGCCTGGAGGAGTTCTGCTGTGTGGTGGAGTTGCTAATGCTAACAGTTAGCTTCTACTAGCCCAGATGTTCTCTGCTGTTTCCTGGACGCTAAACCAACAACAGCCTTCACCGTCGTGAGTCAAGATGGGTGAGTCCATGAATGTTAAGTGACAGTGTGACGTAGATCTGTCAGGATTTTCTAATCCTAGAGTTTCACCATCTGTTTTCTATCAGAAGCTAATGCAAGAGATAGGTGGAGGAGACTATTTTCATGTTCAGCCTGCATGAAACACTCACAGTGACTGATTATGATCAGAAATAATAATTTACAAAAGGTTTTTCAGTGAATCACACCTTTAAGAAGACTTTAACACTTTTAGTTGATTTGTAGTAATTTTGCGAGAAAAGCGACATCAGTAACTGTTGGCCACTGACTGGCTAGGGGGTGGAGTCATTTTTGGATCTAAAATGATCCTTTCAGATGCTAAACATATAACTGTAGAATCATGCAAAGTTTATTGATGTGCAAAGGCTTATAAAATATTGATCACGTGATGTGAAATATTTAAAATTCTGAGTTTTGATCAAATATCATCAAGTTTGGTCTTGTTACGTCTCTGACTAGCCAGTAGCCTATCAATCCAATCAAAGCTACTCTGTTTCTCCAAACCGAGGTCATTCAAACAGCCATCCACAATAGGTGAGACATGTTTTGATTTTCAGAAATCCTAAACATTCATCAGAAATCTTAGCTTTACAAAAGAGAAACATTAGAAAACAGCTGACCACTGTCTGAGTATTAGAGCATCCTCCAAAGTCTCTCCTCCACTCTTTACTGATTCTACAGGATCAGCGTTCTTCCAAATCCAACCAGTACATTCACACAAGGTGCAGATCCATGAAATTGTGTAAGAAAACTAGACGAGCAGGCCTGCTGAGTGAGCCTTCACTAGATAAATAACTTCTAATGAAGTCAAATAAAGCTCAGCAGGAAGTCCACAGAGACCAAACATATCAGCTGGCAGGAGATCAGCGTTTCATAAGCGCATTTAGAGGTTTGACTTAACCATTTCGTTGTCTTTCTCACTCCACATCATCAATCCCTCCTATTCTCTTGCATCAGTACGCCCCCCCCCCCCCCCCCCCCCCCCCCCCCAACAGCAACAATCTGTCAGAAAGCATAGAAGAACATTTGGTGAGCAGACACGTTCTCCTGCCCTTGAGTATTAGCCCAGGAACTCGTTACAAACATGATTATCTGCCGGTGGTTGTGACAGTCAATAAGTGGGAGATGGAGAATAATAAAGACAGGAGGCTGGCCTGATAACGCTCCCCTTGAGGAACATAAACCCTGGTGTGGGAGTTTATCACTCACACAGGAGCCATCTTATCTTTGTAAAAACATCCTGCTGTTTCTGGATTCCTGTGATCCTCGTTCCGCTTCATTTAAATGTAATTTTGCATTTTAGTTTCATAAAATGAGAGTTTCTAGATGTTTGTCCCTAGAGCTGGACGATTTTAGGAAAAGATTGAATTGTGATTTCAGTTCAAGTCACGATTTTCTTCAAATTAAAGCAACATTCTGCAACTTTTACACCTTAAAATTATGCTTTTTTGTAAACTTTTTGCATCATACTATCATCTATTATGTTCATTTCATACCTGTGATCACTCTGCTCAGAAAAATAACCAAATTGTTCAGAAAATTATTAAAGTTCATCTTATAATTATTAGGAATTACTATGAAACACCAGAAAACGTATTAAAATATTTCTGAATGTTGTAATGATCCTTAAGCGGTTATTGTGAGCGTCGACCAAGGGTCACCAGCCCGGTGCCCCCAAAAACCATATAAGGTGCCCACAGGCCTTTTCTCCAAATAGCACAAGTATAAAATGAAAATAAAAGAATCAGCTATATTTTTTAATCACAAATGCATTAATGTAGATTTAAAAACTAAACAATTCTTTTAAAAAAGTCATTAAAATATGTTTATTATACATGAAGTTTAGTTTACCTCTGATCTATTCTAGTTCAAAGGTCACTATTGTATCAACTTGGAAGCCCTTCGTGTAGCTCAGTAACTCTCACCTTCACAAAGGTTGGTGACCCCTGGCGTAGACCATTGACAGTAGATACTGGACACAGCCCGCCCATTTCTCTCTTAATTTATGAAATTCCACAAAATGGGAGGTTCCCACCATCGCCATCTTGGCTGTGTCACACGTCTCATCATGCCCAGACAATCCAAAAAATGGGAAAGGAGGTGGAACTGAGGGTGGGTGCTAACGAACTAATGTAGCTACTAGCTAAACTGAGCTAACCCCTGAAGCAAGGACGGAGCTAGGAGCGGCTGCCCCGCCTCTCAAGATGGAATCCTTGCCCCGTCTTTGAGACGGAGGATAAACACTGACTGTACGACCTAAGTTCCTTTCTTTGTTCCAATGTCTCCTGATTTTTCTTTCTAAATCTTTTTTATTTTTATTTGAATAATTTGCTTTTGGGCTTTATATGGTACAATAAACACCTGAGAACTAGTAAAGAAAGTGTTGCAATAGAGCTTTCTACAGTAGCTAAAAATAGATTGTGACATAATGTCGCAAAGCACTCTGGGATGCAGCGTCATACATGTAAGCTAGCAGTTATAATGGATTCCTATGGGTCTGAGTTGCTCCGATCTGACTAAAGTTATTTTTTCGTCTCCTAAAAATTTTCAAACAGCAATGAACAAAGCGCTGCTGCTGGGGGAGGTGCTAATCGGACTTTTTAATTCCTTTTCCAAAGCCGGTAAAGTCCGCGAGGACCGCGACCACATGAAACAGCTGGAAAGCTACACGGGCTAAGCTAAAGACAGAAGAAGCAAAGCGGTGGTAGTTTTTATGTGGATGAGTGGATTTTAACTGTGTGGAGCACATCAAGAAAAGCACGTACTTGTTACTTACATTTTCCCAGAGGGAAAATTCCTACGTCCGAGAATGACCAGCCGCCGGTCCTAGCGACGCTCTCAGTCGTGGGGTTATCCAGGAGGAGCAGCGGAGGAGAATTAATGCAGGACGCAGCGTTGTTAACGGAGAGCAGAGGCAGCGGTGTTAACGGAGAGCGGAGGCAGCGTTGTTAACGGAGAGCGGAGGCAGCGTTGTTAACGGAGAGCAGAGGCAGCATTGTTAACGGAGAGTGGAGGCAGCGTTGTTAACGGAGAGTGGAGGCAGCGTTGTTAACGGAGGAGAGTTAACAAGGAGGCAGCGGTCCAGCTGAACGTCTGGGCCAAACAGCATGTCCACCCAAACGTCCATGAAAAAGGCTTTTGACCAGAGGTGAGTGGAATATAAAAAGTAGGGACACAAATGATAACCTGACAGTTAAAAAACTACCTTGAGAAAATGTTACTTGAGCACTGAGTAATGAACTTATTTTTATATTACTCAAGAAGGAGCCGTGATGGGAATAATGGCGTTTAAAACAACAGCGCTGCTAGCGAGGGTTAGTTTTTATTTTCACTTTCATTTGAGCTAGCGCTTCAGTTCTGGTGATCGATAATTAGCAGGGTCGCCATCAAGAAAAGCTCTCTGGTATGTTTTTCTCTGTCAAAACAACTCCATTTTATGCCTTCACATCGATGTCATCGATGAAACTGTATATTTTCTATTGTCAAGTGCGGCTTATAAGTATGACCCTACCCAGAAGCCTTTGCGTGGTGACGTCAACTGTAGAATACCCTATTACCCCGTGACTTGGGCAGAATGGTGTTTCCTAATTTTATGTATCATGGGGCTTCTAATATTAATGTATTGTTGTTCTGGCTGAGGGAGGGGGTTGACATGTCAAGTTAGGTACCTTCGTTTGTTGCTTGTTCTCCTACAGCTATACTCTTGGCTGCCCTTCTTGCACTCAAAATCTTCATACTCAGCTAATCCCGTTGATTTTCAGACAATTAAGATCTGGAATCAGTGTAGATGATCTTTTGGTCTCATTGGATTGACGTTCGCTGCCCCTTTGATGAAGAACCACATATTCGTTCCATCTGTGTCTGATAAGGCCTTTAATCGATGAGCTGCTAAGGGCGTACACTCTCTCTATGACCTATATTTTGATGGTAGATTTGCCTCTTTTGAACAACTGGTGGCAAAGTTTCATATCCATAAATCACAGTTCTTTAGGTGTTTACAACTGAGACACTTCCAACACTTCCACTTGGAACTCTGAATGTTTTCCCTTGTGCCCATCTCAGAGTTTTCTCGATGATTTTATGGACCATTGGACATCTACTAAGAGAGTTTTGAGTAAATTTTACACCCGGCTCAGCTCACACCATCAAACTAGTTTGGATGTTCTAAAATTAGGGATGCAGCGATACCACTTTTTTCCAAACCGATGCTTGGATCTGAGTACTCGCCGATACCGATACCGATACCGATATTTCTACCGGACAAAAATGCAATGAATTGGAATACAGGTTTTATTTTTTTCCCCTGCTTTCAACAGGAAAAGACGTTGAGTTACATAAAAAATTTAATATATTAATAGTGATCACAAAACTAAAATATTAGGTAAAAAAAAAATATTTTCTGTGAAATCATTGCACAGTTTTCAACAAACAAAATGAACTAATTGGCACTGTCTCCAGCTTTCATGAACATAACATTTATGAACCTATCGCAGTGTCCACATTTAAATAAAAAAACTATAGTCATGCAATAGTGTGGATTCTGAACTAAGCTTTTTGTTAAACATGTGCAGCAGGTTCTTTTTGATGAAAATAGTCATCTCTGCATTTTCAGGTGTGAGCCTGTTTCTGCTTTCATTCACAATGTTTGAAACAGCTCCCCCTATTGGTCAATATAGAAAACTACAACAGAAATGACAAGTCACAGCGAAGCCACTTTCAGGCAACTGGTATCAGTTAACTTTTTTCTGGTATCGGTCAGATACCGATACCAGTATCGGTGCATCCCTAAAACAGAAATGGTAGCTGGACCTGAGTGTTGGACTGTCGGAGGAGGTCTGGCACAAGATCATACAGAACATACAAATCCTCGATCTGTGTAGACACACTATCATCCAACTCAAAGTGGTGCACCATTTGCATTGGTCCAAGGACAGACTCTAAAATTAAACCAGACTTGGACCCAACATGTGAACGTTGCAGATGGTCACCCACTACTCTTCTTCGCGTGTTCTGGGCGTGCCTGAAACTACAGAGGTATTGGTACTCTATTTTTAATGCACTGTCTAAGATCTGTGGGACCACTGTGCACCCTAGCCCCTTTATCATTTGGTTTGGAGAAGTCGCGGTGGATGCCCTTTTGAACAAATGCTAGCAGTTTATGATCGCCTTTTGTTGTTTGTTGGCTAAGAGACTCATTCTTTTCAGGTGGAAAGACTCGCACCTGCCAGCATTTGGTCACTGGGTGGTGGAGACTGTCTCACACGCACCTGGAGAGGATTAGTCGTTTGTGTTGTTTTTTGATGGTGTTTCTATTGAACAATTTTTATAATTTTTGTGATGGTTTGAACTTGGTTGAACATAACCCAGATAAGGAGGGGTGACATCTGTCCAGGGTTAGGGTTAGGGTTAGGATTCCTGGAGACAAACACCAGCTCCATGTGACTCCAGTCAGGAATAATAATATGGAAAAGGAATGAATTCATGACTTGTGCAGTGTTCTGACCCACTTTAACTTTGGGACTGGTGACTTATAAAAATACAGAAACAGCAGAGAATAGCAATAACATATATGTGACTTCTCTTTTGGGTTAAAGAGGAATATTTTCTCTTAAACTAAGAAAAGTCAAAGTGAATCTAACATGGACACATTAAGGGAACCCCTAAAAATCCCATGGACATGTTCCAGAGACAGCTGACAATCGTTAGCACAATGTTTGCAGAATGAGTAAAAGAAAATTGATGCATCCTCAATAATACACTTACCCCCCTTTAGACCCCAAGACATCTTCCAAAAACAAACTGTCATGCACACAGTGCATCATAACAAAAAAGATGTCATAAAAGAACCACCACCCAGCCAAATGATCAAACCAAGCCAAGAGGTTCCGTCTCTATGAAGAAGGAAATGATGAATTCTGCTAACCTGAGAGGGACCATTGGGCCCAGGTTATCCCAGTAAACACCTGATGTGAAACCAGTCTCATCATGACTGGAACACAAAGAATTAGTGACTCAGTCGTCTTTATTCATTTGCATCTCTCCTAAAAACTGACTATTAACAAAAATATAAGCCAGACACGTCTAAACACACGCTCCAGTGGAATTACAGCCACAAAGATAGGTGAGGGTGAGGGTCCAAGAAACAACACAGCTTCCTCTTTACGTCCACACAGAAACGTTCCTACACAATGAAGATGTGTCGAGTAACAGAGGAGAGCAAAGCAGGAGGTAACAAGAATTCTGTGGGAGGCAGAGACCCCCTCCCGCCATTGGCCTCTACCCAGTCCTCCCCCACCCCTCTTCCTAACTCAGTCAGGAATCCCCGGGTGATTTTCAGCAGAAACCAGATCCTTCATCTCTCGTTTGCACGTTGCAGTGGGACGTTCCAGGCTCATTATCCTGCTCATTAAGCTCCTCTTCCACTCCCTAAACATGAAATCGTCTTCATCTCTACTGATCTCTTCCCTTGTCACTCTTTCTCCATCTTTACAGCGATGTCTCTGACCATTGGACAGCCAGTGATGTAGCTTCTCACCAGTCATCATGATGGACCGCGGGCTTCGTTAATGTGTTTTAGTGTGGATGCATTTAAACGATCAAACATGCAATCAAAGAAGAAACTATGAGATGATGTCTGAGTTTACAGATCAGGCTAAAAACCTCATGACCACAGAGTCCATGCAGAAGATGACTTTAAGAAGGACAAGACATAAATGGTTGACACTTCAATCAGCTAACGATAAAAATAAATGACACTGAGTTCTGGTCGGGTTTGTACAACGTTAACTAATCTGATGAATCTGGTAGAAATATTCTATATCATATAAAATTACACCAACTATAATAATAATAATAGAATAGAATAGCTTTATTGTAACTGTAACAAGTACAACGAAATTAGGTGCAACCCTATGATATATAAAAAAAGACGTGATGTTAAACCCTGTATATAGATAAATACGACCAAGACGTTAAAAACGTGAAGAAAGAAAAGAACAAGGGTGGTCATGCTAAATGGCCATTCAGTGGCCCTTTAGGACTCTGAGCTGTTGGTTCTAGCTTTGATGCTCCCGTATCTTTTTCCAGAAGGCAGCAACTGGAACAGATTTTGAGCAGGATGGTAGAGGTCCATCGAGATTTTCTCTGCTTTACAGCGACTTGTGCGTAGTTCATCCAGGGAGGGCAAGGGACAGCCGACAGTCTACATTATTATTAATAATAAACTGAGAAAATTATTTGAATTAATTTTTGAATTGAGGAACATGTTCAATTTATACATGAATGGGTGGGAATTAAAGGTGTGGATCACTTGTTTAATCAATACGTTTGAAGTAGTTTCTAGTGGGAATGAATGCCTTGTAAGTCGCACTCTGGGGAAACAAAGCTCTGGTGCACCAGTAGAAGTGAACCAGAGTTCAGCTTCAGACGACAGGATCTTATTTCCTGATATTTGAACATCTGGCCTCTGATTGGCTAACAGCAACGTGACTCTACCTCTGACTCCGTATCTCCACAAATAACACAAGCCTGGAGGAGTTCTGCTGTGAGGTGGAGTTGCTAATGCTAACGGTTAGCTTCTACTAGCCCAGACGTTCTCTGCTGTTTCCTGGACGCTAAACCAACAACAGGCATCCCCGTCATGAGTCAAGATGGGTGAGTCCATGAATGTTAAGTGACAGTGTGACGTAGATCTGTCAGGATTTTCTAATCCTAGAGTTTCACCGTCTATTTTCTATCAGAAGCTAATGCAGGGGATAGGTGGAGGAGACTATTTTCATGTTCAGCCAGCATGAAAAACTCAGAGTGACTGATTATAATCAGAAATAGAATTTTAAAAATGTTTTTTCGGTGTTCCATACTAGAGGGCTGCATTGGGATTGGGTCCCGCTGGGTTCCGCGGGACCCAACACAAATCTCGCGGGAGCGGGTGGTATGAATTTTGCTGTGAGCGGCTAAAAGAAACCGTGCGGGATCGGGATGAACATCTATGGCGATTGATTTCTGCCATGGACTACCAGCCGAAGGACACCCTCGTCTAACATTAATGTTTGAGGAGAAGCAAGTCGTCTTTGTAGCGTGTTGACATTGCAGACGTTCACACGGCGACGTCACCTTCAGCTGTGCCTTCTCCAGAGTCTGGTTAGGCTTAGTCGTGGCAGAAATCACTCGCCATAGCGCATGGAGACTCCAATCACATGCGCTATGGCGTCACCTGTGATCCTGGTGATGCCGCGGTGTTTAAGGGTTAAAAACTAAATGAAAACAAAGTGCTCTAATCCTGACCAATGTGTCAAAAGACATGCAGGCCTGAGAAACGAAACAAAGAGATTCATGGGGTTTCTGTATTAATAGCCTATACAATGACATGTTTTCTCCTGCAGGACCAGAGAGGACACAAAATCAATGCACCTCTTTTATTGCGTGGGAATAATTTCTCCGAGTTTTGCGGGTGCGGGCGGGAGTGTAACACACACGATGCAGGTGCGGGCGGTAATGGTCAGAAATTTAGTGGGAGCGGGATGAAGAAAACGGTCCCACACAGGGCTCTACTCCAGACCTTTAAAATGTCTACTAGAATTGTAGACACTGCTTTGTCACACCGAGAGGAGCCAGCTGAGTCGTTTGAGTTAGAATATCTACTGAACGCCCCTAAGGGGAGTAAGTCAGACACGTCCTGCTGGCAGAAGGCCCCGGGTCCGACTCAGGACATACTGGAGGCGTTACCTCTCTAGGCTGGCCTGCAGCACCCTAAGGTTCCATTGGAGGAGCTGACCTGGACCTGAACCACCAGAAGACAACTATAAGTACATGCACTTGGACAAATTAGCTCTAGGTGTTTTCCATCCTTTATTTCACCACGTTCATGCAGAAGATGACACTGAAATTCCTCCTTACACAGTGAATAAATTAAAATGAGCTCAAAATCTAAATGTGCTCAGGAAGAAGAGGGGGTGTCTGATTCAGACAGAGAGACCACCTCTGTAAGCTTTAATGGGGTAATAACATCTGTCTGTAGAGCAGAGCCACATTTTCAAACTGTTTATGCATCAGTTTACATCACCCATCCTAAATGTTGATCATTTTCTTTCTGGGTTGCAAATATTTCACTTTTGATCCAAAGTTAAAATATACAAGGTTGAGCTCCACCCTGCTAATCATTCACATGGAAAGCAAAAGAGAGACGTCGAGCAGAGCGCTGACCGACCTCCGTCTGTCAGGTCGTCTGACAGGAAGACGTTTTGGCTCAACCTTCGATGAAGGAAACGTATCAAAGTTGCAACAACTGTGATCCAAACATGTCAGATCATCACTGCCTCCCCTCAGCAAAACCATTCAGATATCTGTTCATCTAACTTTATCTTAAAAATCTGATAAAACATTCCGAGTGTGTTTACTGTACAGTTATTTAACAATGCATGAGTCATCCCGCTGCTACCACAGGGAGATTTGGACTAAAGCAGCCATCCAGAAGCCAAGTTTCTACTTCATGGGCTCATATTTTTCTTTTTAAAAGTTTTTCCTGTTAAGAAATAATAGTTCTTCTGCCTAATTCAAAACATAGAATGACCGTTCTGAGTTTAACAGCAGATCGTAAGGTTTTAAGGTTCACCAGATTAAAACAGCGTGAATGGAAAACAGAGAGATGGTTCTAGAGGTCTGGCATTGCCACAGAAGGACTTTCCCCTTCAGGATCTTCTTGTAGAGAGCAGATTTCATGGTTCCAGGTCCTGAATCAGCAGAGCAGGCCCAGACCATCACACTACCACCACCATGTCTGACTGTTGTGTTGTTTTAGGGTTTTACTCCAAATGAAATGGAACACACCTTCCAAATGGATTCACTCTTGCCTTGTCAGTCCACTGAATATTTCCCCATACATGTTGGGGATCATCTAGATGTTCTTTGATAAATGTGAGACAGGTCTTTGTGTTATTTTTGATCAGCAGAGGTTTTGGTCTCTGCTGGAGGCCATTTTTAATTATGGTATCTTTCTAAAGAGTGATGTTAAAGCTTCATGTTTCAAGACAGACAGGCCCTGAAGGGCCTTGACCCCTTCTCCACAAACTTCCTGTGATTATCCAACCAGATGATAACTTCCTGATGACATCACTCAGCCATCACTTGACTGGCTGTAGTATCACTGCAGTGATTGCGAGGCCACTGATAGTGATTAGCGATTTGGGTAGGACGCTGATTATGCTAAGCACCCTGGCAATTGTGTAGCATTTGTGTGTGCATGGATGTAATGACCGTAAATGGAACGCAGCTCAGTTGACTGCGGAGATGTGCTTGCATTAAAACCTGATTACCGTTCGACCTGCTGACCCTGAACCCTGACAACTGCTCAGCTTCTTTCACTTCCCTCTCACTCTCGCTTTGGCTCCTCGTTCCTCCTCTTAATTCCTTCTATGAAAAAATATTCAGAACTTTATAAAATATGAAAACTTACTTTAAAGACCAAGTGCTCTCATTTTTTTCAGTACATCTGCAGTGGTCCCTAGTATAAATTAACACCTTGTGAGTCGATCTCTGTGGGGGAAAATAGCTCAAGCTCTCCTGTTTCAGGAACTAGAAGTGAGCCAGAGGAGAGGGGAGCAGAAGATGGCAGGAGTCTCACTTCCTGATATTTGGACATCTCACCAAAAATAACAAGTAAAAAAACAGTTTCTTAGTGAACTTGGACTTTATTTTGTGGTAAAAAGCTGAGTAATATCACCTCGAGCAGACACACAGTCCTCAGGATAGTTAGACCAAATGCAGAGTTTTTCTGTTGGAAGACACAACAGAACCTCCTCTGGGTTTGACTTTATCAAGGTATTAATGTCATCTCATTTATTTAAAAATCAACAATCATGAGTTCCAAACCACAGCATGGGATTTCAGGACCCTACTGCACAATTGTAGAACTGCAGTAACCAGTAATAAAGGCAAGAGGAAGCTTAAAGTTGCACCTTCACCCAAAATACAACCTCCACTTAATCTTAATTCTTTGTTTTTAAAAAGATTGAAATGTATACCTTAAAATGTGTGCCTAAAATTCTCTTTTACTGTATGTTTACATTAATGTTTTTATGCAAGTATAAAACGTTTAAACGTGTGTAAACAGTCTTTCTGCCATCTGTAATGGCTAAGAGGGCGGTCCCATGAGTGGCATGACCTCACGGGCAAAGGGTCAACAAGGGTTTACATGAACTATGATTTATTTCAATTATTATTTTTCCAAGTTGTGGCTACTGGTGAAAATTTGTTTACAGTGTGTCTATTTTTTTTAAAATAGAAAAAGGTCTATTGGGTGCAACTAGGGATGTTACGATCGGGTTTTTGTTTTGCTCCAGATCCGATTTGGGGTCATTTGATTTTGAGTATCTGCCTATAAGGAGTCCCGATCCGATACTTTTCAGGAAAGCATTAAAATAAGCAGAAAATGAAATAATTGTCAGGAAAGCATTAAAATAAGAAAAAAAGAAAACATCCAGTTGTTACGGACATATTTAAATGTAGCAGCGTTGCTCATATTTCAAGTTGTTTACTCCCTCAATCAGCAGCTGTGTTGAGCGATGCGTGTTCACGTGACGGGGCAGGCACGCGGCGCCTCGGCAGGCTGGCTAACTTTTCCCTGCATAACACCTGTAGCTAACGCACAGCTCGGGTGCTGCAGCAGACAAAACCCTGCCATTTTGCAGTCTGTTGGCAATTTCTCTTTGTTTATTAGCCTATATTTTAATGTTGGCTGGCTCTGCATTTTTGTCCGAGTTCACTCAGTGCGTTTACATGTGCATCAGAAAACCAAACTTTTGCCCTAAAAAGACTAACATCGTTTTTTTAAATGCATGTAAACGCGTTAGTCTGGCTGAAGGTGAACTTCTTCTAATCGGGCTGAAGCACCCAGATAATGTGGTAGTTATCTGACTTTCTTCTGCATGTAAACGGGTCAGCCGAGCTGAACCGAGTAGACGCTCGCGTTCCGGAAGTGACGCGACCAGAGTAGCGCTTGTCTGATAACATCATCGCCACAACGTACCACGCGTAACAACATCTAACAGCGCAGTACGTACCAATAAGCTGTGCTGCAGCGTTGTTGTTGTTGTCCATTCTTTCATCCACGGTGCATATCCTCTTTCAATTCCATCTCATTTACTCCCGTCAGCATTTGTTTACAAGTTGTGTTGCTACAAGCTAACCGGAACAATGCCCGACATGAAAGGGTGCATGTCGCCCCCTACTGTACCGGAGTGGAACGAACTTCATTCATTTGAGAGGTCGGTTTTCTAAAGGGCATGTAAACAAGGATAAAGACTCATAGCTTATTATCATAAGTTCGACCAGGATCGACTTAGATGTTGATACTGCACATGTAAACGCACTGACTGTGAACTGGTACTGTTGGTGGTGAACTGGGAATTAATGGAGACAGGTGATTCGCTTTGTTGACGCCCGAAGTGTAAAACCGAAAGTGAAAGTAGTTTGTTTTGAAGGCAGTGAATCATGCAGCTGTGCCACTGAATGCCCAGAATGCACACATTGCATGTGGCTGTAGCTGCCTTCACTGTCCGGTTTAAAATACCACCTAGCAGACATTTTAGTTCTCCTGAGAAGACATGTTAGCTCAGCGTTAGCCTGCTTGCTAACAGCTGCACCTTGGTGTCTGAATCCCTGCCTGCCCAAATTGTGTGACGTTACGGTGTGGTTTTCCTACAAGAAAAAAGGAACACTGATGTAGTAAGTAAGTAAATTTTATTTGTATAGCACTTATCACAGAAAAAGAATCACAAAGTGCTTCACAAAGATCAACAAAATAAAAAATAAAGTCATCATAAAATGATCTTAAAACAAAACAACAGAATATCATAAAATCATTAAAAATCAGAAAACAAAAAGTGATAAAATTATAAAAATGATAAAACAAATGAAAGATGATTATAAATACAAGTTAGAAAAAAAAAAACAATGAATAAAACATAAAAGATGAAATATGATGTAGAGGAACTTGTTGAAATTAAAACTAAGCACTTGTTATTTTGTTTGAAAATCTCTATCTCAGGATGAATTTAAAAAGTCATATTTGTTGTTTTAAAAGGTTAAATCCGATGTTTTACACCCGATTCCGATCTTTTTAAAACCACGTGATCTGGCCCGATTTCCAATCACGTGATCGGATCGGAGCATCCCTAGCTGCAACCCTAAAGAAAACCACTACCTGAGAAATCTAGACAAACTTTAGTGTTAGCAAAAGATTTTGCTCTGCAGGTTGGTCTAGCCATAGATATCATATATATCACTAAATGGCTTAACTGGTATTTGACAGCGTCCATACACGGCGGCCATCTTACTAGTGACAGCAGACGCGCCGCTCTCAATGGTAGCAGCTGGAAGGTGAGTGATAACTTACACAAAAACATTCATAACTCGAAATATTAACGGATTTACAAACGGTTTACATTATTACACACCTTATAACACATAGGCTTGATAGAACATACTTTAACATTTTTAAATTAATGGGCCAAATCCGTTATATTTCATAGCCACATCTCTGGCGTTTATAACAAACCAAACCATTTGAAAATCTGTTGAAAATTGAGCAAGTTAGAGTTATTTAAGTAGTATATTCACCATTGACACCAATGTTATGAAAGGGGGCAGCTGTCCAAAGTAAGATGGCCGCCGTGTCAGGACGTTCGTCCAATTGACGAACAGTGCGGGTAAGGCATCTAGCAATATATATGATATCTATGGGTCTAGCCATGCTCCATTTTAAGTCGGGTCAATCACAGCGCTCTATATTTGTAGAGAGACATTGGGTGGGATAAGCACCAAAGCTGTGATGGAGAAAAACTAAAAAAGATGGCGTCGGCTAAGGAACGGCACTCGTTTGAAACGGCTTTGGCATTAACTCTGGATGATTTAGACTTGGGCTTTTCTTTGCAACATGAGCAGATAGAGGTAGTCCTGTATTTAGAAAAAGGATCTATTTGCTTCTTCTTCTCCTTCTTCTTTGGTGTATGGCCCCATTGACTGATTGCTGTAGCGATGAGTATGTTACGTTGTTCGTTGCTCTGATTGGTCCTACCACTGTCCAATGGAGTGCAGAGAAAGTCTGAAAGACAAACACAGATTCTGCCCAACTACCGAGCTCTATGGGTCACAAACTATGTAGTTACATATCTAGGGTGGCTTGCCAGGCTAGAAAACCACAACAACCTTGCCTAGATGGATCCAGGGGTGAGGCCAAGAGAGCATCAGTCTAGACTAAAATCTTATTGGGTAAATTGATGTTGGCTCGATATTTTACTGGAGATCATTTCAACATTTATTTAGTTTATACTGGTCATTAAATTACATGTTTTTTAGTAAATAAAAGAAAAATATATCACCGGGGCTTTAGTTTGTTTGGAACTTTGCATGTTAAACCAGCACCTATATCTGAAAATGCAAAAATCCATTTTTAAATCATTTTAAGAATGTTTGATGCAATTTTAAATGTGCAAATTTAAAAAAAATGGAAAATCTTCCCGTTTTCCAAAAAGTTCATCATTTTGATCTCCTCAAAAACATGAGAAACATTTGACCAAGCAGGCCCACTTTTTAGAGTTGTTCCTGATGTAGCATGTATTTTAGTAAGTAAAGTTTATTTATATAGCAACATTCACAGAAAATAAATCACAATATGGTTCACAAAAAACATCAAATAAAACATGATTAAAGGAAAGAAACAAAATAAAAAAATACAAAAAAATGAATTTCCAATCTTAAGTTATAGCTCTTGTATAAAACAGGCAGAGTCAGCATTCATGGGCACAAAACAATATTCACAACATAACCAGCTAAAAACAATTCCCAATAAACCTCTTTTTTTCCTATAACCTCAACCGAACAAGTACATTGTTACGTTCCAACATCCGATTCCAGTAATTTGCTTTTGGTGTTTCCTTAAGACGTCCACTAATTTGAAATTGTATGCTTGATTGGAACAAAAACTCTCACTCGGAACATTCAGCTCATGCCTGACAATCTCTGCCACGCGTAGTCAATCCTCCTGATCCCCCACAAATCCTGTTTTGAGCTCTGCACATGAGGCTGAGGGCCATAAAGAAATCAACCTAACTGCTTCTCCCCAAAGACACAAGCAAACACAAATTACGCCATAAAAAGATGACCCTAACTTAGAAAGACATTTACAAAGCCTAGCATTTCTAGAAGGAATGCATATCACTCACAACCTTGAGTTTTAAACTCAAACTATCTTATGTTGACAAAGAGAGTTATTGCTACTGTATTCCAATCTTAGCAATGACATCACTGCAATTCAATCAATGTTGCAAAAACTCATAAATCTGTTCAGAGTGTGTGTTGTGACTTATTTTTTTTATTTTCATTTATCAGCAGAATTGACATAATTACAGCCATCTATGTATTTGCTAGGGTTTATTGGTCGTGGCAGCCATCTTGCATTTGACTGAGTTGGTTAAAGCGGGCCGACATTCATTATTTCAGTAAATCTGAAGTCGTCTGTAGTATAAATTAATGCTTTGTGAGCATTCATGGGGGTGGGGTGTGGAGGGGTTCAGAAAATAACAGGATTTGGAGTCTTACTCATTATTATTTATATTTGATATTTCGCCCCTGATTGGCTAATAGCAACGCAACTCTTCCACTGTTTCTGTTCACTCTGCAACCTTGATGTTTTATCTCCACAATAACTCAAGCCTGAATGTGTTCTGCCATGTTACCAAGAGGCAAACAGGGCTGACACCACATATTTCAAGCATAGCTCTTGAGAGGTGCTCAGACTATGTGCTGTGAATCATTCTCAGCTACCATATCACTAAATCTTAGCCACATATCTATAAAATGGAATGGCTCATAACCCTATTAGTGTTCAATAGCTTGAATGGACTCGATGCCACAAGTTAATCAGTTCTTGATGTGCATGAAATGATTACTTTCTGTGAGTTCCATTAAATTTTGATTAGTGGTTTATGAAAAATTTTGCTAATGAACACACACATACAAACACGGACACACACAAACATACATTGCCATTTGCGTTCCATTTTGTTTTGGAATGACTTGACTTTGTGAAATATCAGAGAAAAATGTAACAGTGTGTGTCCGAAAGATGTTTCTGGACGAGCTCGCTCCCAACTACAATGTCTCACAGTTTAATGGACGATAGAGTTTCTGTGGTAAATGCTGCGTTGCCAATAACATTGCTCACAAGTTTGGAAATATTTCCTGATCAGCACCTATGTCTAGTTTAATAACCGGAATACTCTCCAACATCTTTATCACTTCTCATTGCCCCCATTTCAAAACTATGCTGCCTCAGCATTGAGCAACACTGGTGGTGGTGGTGGGGGGGGTATTTGGACAAGCACTAATAAATATTTGGGAGCTCGTTTTTCATGCATCAACACTCCTAAAATAGCCCTTGTTGATTCCAATGAAAACTAAGAAACAGAAGCCAGAACATTCCCTGTAAGACAGGCAAACAGCGAGGGAGGTTAAAAATGCATCAGCTAAAAATGAACCCTTCTCCAGTGGTGCTATCTAAGATGCAAATTCAGAGAAAAGAAATCATCTGGGGAGAGTGGAAAATAATAAATGGCTTCTTCAGTTGGGAAGATGAGACCCAATGGGAGAATAGGGAGCAGGAAAAGAGATTATGGAGAATTTGAAGGAAGAAAAATACCAGAGGGTGAAAAGGTAGAAAAGCAGAGAATACGATGTCGACTGTAAGGTAAAGGAAAAAAGATGCTGATACGATTTGCAGAAAGCTCTTCTGAAATCTAATCCTTTCTTCGACGAGGATGAGAGAAGGAAAGGATTTTGAGCTGCAGCTGCAGTGTTTTATACATGTCTGGCTACCAAAAGCCTTCTGAAGCTTTGATATAACAAGCACCAAGATAATGAGGTGCCTATGAGGTAGAGCTGGGGAGGAGGAAGGGGGTAGGCAGGGCTGGATAAGACAACATGGATCAAAGTGGGATCCAAACCGGAGAGCCCTCTTTAAACCCTCCCATCAAATGAGGTCACTCTCCAAGCTCCATCACTTTATCAATTCCATTGGGTCTTCTAAAACTTTTATGCCCTTTTCCCTTTGCTGGTGATACACCAACGTCATGAAGTTTCAATGATAAGATGTTTCATCTCTAAGTGTAGCAGACTTTCTAAACTGGGTAGCGTTATAACCTTCAGGTTTAGATTCTGCAACCTTCAAATATATAGCCAATGTTTTAACTCCAGTCCACGCACCTTCTTTAACTCATTCACTGCCATTGATGACTTTAGTCGTCATTTGCATTTTTTTACGGGGTGGGCGTCGGAGCGAGCCCCCGCACCGTGAGAACAAACATCACGTGTCTAAAGCGGATCTTCATCCATGTATGTCACACATCACGTGATCAGGAAGCGGAAAATCAATGGATTAGGAGTTCGTTTTGGGACGCTGCTGTGAAAAAAAAACGATTCGCCGAACCAGAAATGCTTCTGCAGCAGCGCTTGGGCACCAGATTGTGAAAGAACGGATAACGCTAGAAATACGGCGATTCTTCCTGATGTAAGAAGTGAGTCTACTCTTTCTTTTGGTAATTTTGGCGTTTACATGATCATAGAGCACAATGTTCTGTGACTCTTCAAAAAACAGTAAAAATGCTCAAAAACGCTGGCAGTCAGGGGCTTTCTGATCAGAAAACGGCTGGCAGTTAATGAGTTAAATAGACTGCAGGAAATAATACAATAAAATATGCTAACTGGACTGATACAGACACCTTCACAACAATTGTTCCAGATAAAAATGTAGTGTAAAGTTGTCTTTGCTTGTAGTTTGTCTGCCTTTTATTTGCACTTCGGTTGCCAAACTCCCCTCCCTTTACTTTCACTAATCAAGTAAAAATTCAGACAAATACAGATGGATTTTAAAGAGTTTTACTTCAAATTGGTCGGCAAAACAAAAAATGCACCTTTCTATTCTAAACAAAGGGCCATCCACCCCACACTCCCTGACTGTCCCCCACAGGGTGTCTCTGGGGACCCCTGCAGCATCCTAACAACAGTAAAGAGCTGGTCCCCATAACCAACTCAAAAATCTCATTGCTCCACCTCACTCCTAGATTTACCTAATGACTGAATTCTAACTGAAGCACACTCCTTAGTCTCCTTTCCGGAGAACCTGGACTACCATGGTGGAGTGTTTTTAAGAATGAACTGATTTTCATTTCCTCTCAAGTACCTTACAATGGCATACTGTACCCCCCCACACCCACCCACGCCTTTAATCCAGACACTCTTATGAATTTTTGACATAATTGCTGTTAACCCAGATAAAGACATTAACCCACTGGGTATCTGGCCAAATAGAAGACATGGGGCTTTAAATGACCTGTCTGGTCCAAATTGAGCCCAAACAAAGTTGCTTAACTTCAGGATTTTAAGTTTTTCTTCAAAAATATAACAACAAAATTGTGTGTAAAGAGGAATCTAAAAGGGTTCGAATGAAGGCAACTGGACTTCTTTGGTTTCTTGAAGACGTTTCGCTTCTCATCCGAGGAGCTTTGTCAATTGTGACTGGAATATGGGAGGGTCATGCTTATAAACTGTCTGTTGTTGCTTAACGAGCAGAAACTACCTATGAATACCCCTCCCCATAGGCAGTTTCTGCTCGTTAAGCAACAACAGACAGCTACAGTTTATAAGATCGACCCGCCCATATTCCAGTCAGAATTGACAAAGCTCCTCAGATGAGAAGCGAAACGTCTTCAAGAAATCAAAGAAGTCCAGTTGCCTTCATTCAAACCCCCTTTGGATTACCATGACCTGGATGACTGAGAACCTTCACCAGTGTAAAGAGAAATGTAGCTTGTGAACTTTTCTGAGGATCATTATCATTGATAAGCTGTTTAATAAAAATGGCAAAATAGTCAATCTGTGCATTTCCACAGGTACGTTTTATCCCACTGATCAAATTATGCATGTTTGGATTAATTAGAGATTCTATAAATATTCTAGGTGAAAGTTACTGTTAGTCCCTGTAGCGGACTGGTTACCAGTTTAGAGTGGAACTGTATTTCACTCTTTAGATAGATAGTAACTTGCCCATGTGAACAAATTTATAAAAATACAAACATTTTTTAACATTTTTAATAAAAAGAAAACTTTCAAAAGAAGTATTTGGAACTGACTCATGTGCTTTTCTGCAGAAACAGAAACTTTGGTTAATTTCCTCCATTGACGCTTCACAGAAACGCTACCAAGGCTGTTTTTATTACCAGGGTTGGTTGGGGTCACTATGCCTACATGCATGTGAGCTAAGACTTATAGAAAAGATCTAAACTCACAAATGCCTCTGAACTAACATTTGTCATTGTTTTGACAACCATGGAAATCCAAATGACTTAATTCACTTAACTAATTACAATGACCTATTCTGCTAATCTGATCATTGTCCCTCATTGTTTACATATAGTTGTCTTGTGACAGCTCAAAAAGGTCATTGCAAAGCCATGCCGGTTTTGTTTTGTCTTACAACACCTTACTTTGTTCCTCATTCACTGTGTTAACAAACGTAGCCAACAAACAGGGAGTTGGAAGAAGACCTTTAACATCTGGTGGAAATTTTGTCATGGCCCCTCTCCTCCTGTTTGTTTGGTTTTGGTTTGTTTTTTTCTCTTCCTACTCCTGTCATTCTTTGTTGGACTGCTAGACTGTTTGCGCAAGAAGCTAAAGTGGTGGAGTTGGAGTGCAAGCAAAGCAGCTGTCGAGTGCGTGCTTTGGTCACATAAATGGTGTGAAGGAGTGAGCATCTTTGTGGTGGTAGTTTTTTTTTACACTTTTCAATCCTTCATTCTCACTGTTGTCAAACATCTGAAAGCAGAACCATCATTTTGATAACAAATACCCTTGAGGAAAAGATTGGCAAGTGTGTTTTATAGTTAAGACTGCTTAAAGTTGACATTTAGGGTTGACAAATAAGACTTATTAAATACATGAGCCGTTTCAGGGCTTTTTCATTTTTAAAAGAACTATATCATGCAAAATCCACTTTTTTGAGCTTTTGACCATCTTATATTGTTGTTTCTTCATAAACCCCACCCCCAAACCAGTTTTGGGGTTCACACATGCATTGTTCCCTCTCAGCTGCAAATCCTCTGCAGGCCTACCAAGCTGTTGTGTAGCGTTAGGGCTATGGCTACATATTTGTAAAATGATCAATGAGATGTAATAATCCATATAAATATGAATTATCGATCTTATTGATCTTTGAATGTTAATTTAACATTACTCTAGGTTCTTTTACCATAAGTGATCCGCACACTTCAGAATAATTCAGACAGAGTCAAGAAAATAGTTATAAAAATAAATGTATTACTATATTTCTTAATCAGTGATGACACAGAACAAATTATGATGCATGATGGTTAAAGCAAGATACTGAGACAATTAATGAAGTGATGGGATGTAAGCTAGATGTTATGTAGCTGAATCTACATTAAGAGTCTGAGAATCTCATGATGTCTGGGTTAAATCAATCTGTATGGTTTAACAAATTATCAAATTAATAAAGACCATTTGACACCAGAGTGCAGGAAGTCTACTACACCTTGGCCGGAGGTCCCGTTTGATCCAGGGGGTCAGAGAGAGGTCGGTACGGACAGGCTGTCGGTGGCGTTGACCTCTTAAGGTATTGGGACTGTAGCTTTGGCCCCGAATACAAACCGTCTGGTCAGGGTACCTCACAGGTGACTGCAGGCAGCTGGTGGATTTGTTTGCATCAGAGGCAGCTTGCAAAAATGATTGACCTCGGGGTCAAAAAGAGAGAAGATGGTTCCTTATGTGAGCTTGGCTTCCCAGCCGGCCCGAACCAGGTTGCTTAGCTAGAATTCTTAGATGAACGGAGTGAAACTTGCAGGGCTGCAGGCATGGCGTGAACAACTGAATCGTTCCGGGAAGCAGCAGTTTTATCACTTACATGTTTATCAATTTGGACGAATCAGGTTTGGACACCTTAGAGTGGGCGTTACCAAGATACCTCAGACACCAGATCCTCCCAAACACTTAAGATGATTCATCATTAATGTGGTGTGAATCTTATTAAACCTTAATGTGAATGCAAATGCTAAATGTTCATAAGTAACATTATTACTTGTGAATGTGAATATACTGGCAGATTAACATGAACTTCAACAAATACTAATCTGGTGTGATTTAAGATATGAAACATCCTTACAGGAATAAGTATTCATTTTAAATCCATCATTCCTTATTATGATTATTAGACAAATTATTAAACATTAGACATCCATATATTGTCAATTCAACAAGCATGATTATACATATGACTTATACTTATAAAGTCTTTCATGAGGCAGGAAAGATAAACTTCATTCAAAGAAGAAAGATAGGAAAGTCTTGCGTCATCCTGGAGTCGTGATGTCTTGATGATATGCTGCAGGATAAGTTAGGAACTGTTAGGACAAGATTAAAGATCACTTGTCCCTGCAACACGCTATCAGAGTGTCTTGACCGCATTGACATGACCTGTAAGTTAAAAGTGTAACTTAGTTCATTAGGATGAAATTCTATGGCCTCCATGAGGCTACAGTTGCAAAAGCCTGGATGGGAAAGTTTTGCATCATCATTGCCCCCGCTCTTTCGTATCCAGGTAGTGTTGAATATGGAGCCCTCCTCCCCTCGACTGTATACACTAAAGCCCACTTTCTCTGAGTTGCAAGCAACAATTTAAATCTTGACAGTTATGAAGAAGTCATTTTTTCTTATCTAGTCTGGAATTTTGAAACTGTCTAGAACTTGAAAATGCATTTTTGTCTGCAAGAGGTACAATAATTTGTTCCATCTTCCCAAAGAGTTTAATTACCAGAAATGGTTGGATTATTTCCTCAGGAGCTCTCAAAAACTGAGTGTGACAATGACTTAAAAGATCGCCTGTTAAACCTCCACCAGAGGGACTTGTTAAGATATAAGATGAAATTAAAATGTCTTTTTCAACCGATTCTGAGTCCTTTGAAAGTCACGTGATCGGGCCCGATTTCCGATCACTTGATCAGATCGGAGCATCCCTAGTGATCAGTAAACAATGTGAGGTATGTATGCCACACAGAAAACTAACACAGCACAAAAATGGTGGCCATCTTGAACATTCTGCTCAGTCCCTGGCTTTTTGTCAGACTCTAACCTTAACCAGAACCAGGAAATGGCTGCAGGAAACAGGCAGAAACAGAACAAATGGGAACCTCTATAACAGTGTTTCCCAACCCTGGTCCTCAGGGACCACTGTCCTGCACGTTTTCCATGTTGCCCTTTCAAACACCAGTGTTTCCCTGCTGCCACACACCTGATTTAAATGAATGAGTGATTAACAGGCATCTGCAGCATGTGATGTCCTCCCGAGGAGGCAATCTGAATCAGGTGTGCTGAAGCAGAGACATGGAAAACATGCAGGACAGTGCGCCCTGAGGACCAGGGTTGGGAAACACTGCTCTATAAGACAGAAAGTGGACAGCAAAAATGGAGCATTTAATCTGGAACGGACAATCATTTTTCTTTGTTCTTCCCACTAGTGGCTAAAAAGCTGTTTGTCTCGTATGTTCAGAAACGGTGGTAATATGAAACACGTTTATGAGACAAAACACACAAGTTTTGAACACATCCCCTCAGATCAGAGAAAATACATAGTCTCAAAGACCAGTAGGACCAGTCCACCACGATCCTGGGCCACACATTCCCTGCTCAGCAACAAGCACAATAAAATAATAATATAATGAGTCAATGATTAGAGAAACAGCTACAATATACAAGACAGTGTATGTACTGATCAGAGCAAAACAGTCAGGTGCAAACACAACACAAGGTCAGGTGACTGGAACAAAGCGACTGGAGTGAGCAGTCCTAGCATTGTTATTCATGTGTCCAACTGCAGAGGGGAAGAAAGAGAGAGGTTCTGGTCCAAATGGATCGGGGCCTCCTGCCAGATGGGAACGTGTTGAAAAGACTGTGTCCAGGATGAGACGGGTTGGCTGTGATCTGACCTGCACGCCCTGTCCTGGAGGTGTACAGGATGTTGGTAAAAGTGATTTCAATAACCACAGATGAAGCCTCTGCTCTGATAGGGAGAGAAAAGGGAGCTGTAACAAGAATGAAGAAAGACAACTCTGACCTCTTAACCCACCATTGCATCATTCACCCATCTGTCCTCTGTGCCTCCCTGTCAGATGAGCATGCTGAGGTGATGAATTCAATGATGAAAATGATCAACTGTCTCAGAGCATCCTCTTCCTACCAGCATCGCATGCTTACAGAATTCCTCAAAAAAGTTGATGCCAATGCTGATGATCTTCTGCAGTGCAACAATGTGGGGTGGCTCAGCAAAGGCAGGGTTTTAGCACACTTTTGGTCCATTAGGAAGGAAGTAGCATCTATCTTGACAGAGCTAAAACATCAGGAGGCAACACAATTTTCTAAATTTCTAGAAAATGAGAAACAGATGAGCAATGTGGCCTTTTTGGTTGATATAACTTCACATCTAAATGAACTGAACTTGAGGCTACAGGGCAAGGAATATTCAACGTGTGAACTAGTTGTCCATGCCTTTCAGAGGAAACTTGAAATGTTCAAGGAGGACTTGCAGAAGGACTGTGTCCTCTTCCCAGCAGCAGGAACAGGATCAGGGACAGCGAGAGGTCTCTTCTTTTGTTGACTTGATTGATAAGCTCATTGTTAACTTCAGCAATCGTTTTGATAGCTTCAGCATTGGCCAGCAGCAGCTCACCATGTTCATTCAGAACCCATTCCTCATCACAGATGTCAGGAGCTTCTCAAAGGAAGTCACACAGCACTTCAAATAGTTAAATGCTGGGGACATTAAGATGGAGTTAGTTGACCCCCGAGATCACTGTCAAGACTGGCCCTTCCACTTTCTGGTTCCAATTGGTTCCTAAGGCAGTTTACTCAGGTCTAAAGAAAGTAGCCCTGCACATCCTGACCATGTTTGGATCCACCCACAACTGTGAGGCAGCTTTCGCCACAATGAACATTATAAACCCAAATATCGTTCCAGGCTCACCAATGAGCAGATCCACAAATGCATGAGGATGGCTCTGACTCCATTCACACCCAGGTTCAAAATGTTGGCAGGACAAGCAAGAGCTCACTTCTCTCACTGAGTACAAATGTGGAAAGCAATGCCCTTACCAGTGGCAGCTCGTTTATAGGGGGCACTAGAGTGCCACCCCACCAGTCTCACAGGAAGAGGAAGAAGGTAGACCTACGCTGTAACTGACGCATGCGCGCTGGATCCCCCTCCAAAGCAAAAGAATAGGAGAGCCTTTGGGCGCATAAGTTTGCGATCGAAACATGTGCAAACGACCGGTTTGGGGCGGAGTCTCAGCTCAGCTCAGGATGTTCAGCTGGAACCGGAAGCTCTACACAGTAGTGATGGTAAACTCGATTATTTTTACTGAATTGAGTTTGAATGAGTCACTCACCAAAATGAATTGGGTTTTTTGAGTCACTGAGTCAGTTGCCTAGAGCAGGGGTTCCCAAATTGGGGGTCGGGACCCCCAAGGGGGTCCCCACAAGATTGCAGGGGGTCCCCAAAATTATGTCTTTGCTGAGGTTGTGAGGTTAGCAAGATTTTATTTGTAAAAATTTCATTTATAAAATCCCAATAACACACCCTACAGTATAATCAGAACTCTTATTTTTGCTGCCTCTTGGCCAGGACTCCCTTGAAAATGAGGTTTTTAATCTCAATAGGACCTTCCTGGTTAAATAAAGAATAAATAAAATAAATATAAAAGTTATAACTCAGTATGTCTGTAGAAAGTTTGTGAATGATCACATTTAATGTGTTTATGCGTGTAGGAGTTGGGTTTGGGTCCTGGCTTGTCTTGGACACGAGAAAGGGGGTCCTCAAAGAAAACATTTTGGGAACCCCTGGCCTAGAGTGCTAAAAAAAATCTACATTTTCACTCAAACTTTATTTGCTCCTCTTTCTATGTAAATCCTACCGCCATGATGAGTGATTAAAAAAGAGAACTGTCCATTTTATACAATGAAATTCGTTTTTTAAAAATAGTGGTGGAACTGAGTTATTATTATTTTTCTTTAGTCTGCTTATTTTCTTTTGCAAAACAAACAATGGGTGTTTCTCAATGTCAAGGCGCCTTGCCTTGGCAAGGCAGTGCCCGATGCGAGGTGCCTTGATTACAAGGACACTGTCCTTCCTTGGTCAAAGAAAACGGTTAAATGGAACAGACTTACCCCACGTGACCGCGACTGACCAGAGCCCGCCTTTTGCTTACTCGCTCTGTTTACGGCCCACCCATCATAGTAGCATTACGCTTCAATATACAGTGGAGGAAATAATTATTTGACCCCTTGCTGATTTTGTAATTTTGACAAATGACAAAGAAATGAAAAGTCTCAGAACAGTATCATTTTAATGTTAGGTTTATTTTAACAGCACATCAAAAGGAAATTTCAAAAAATGACTTTAAATAAAAGATACAAACTGATTTGTATTTCATTGAGTGAAATAAGTATTTGAACCCTCTAACAAAAATACTTAGTGGCAAAACCCTTGATTGCAAGCACAGAGGTCAAACGTCTCTTGTAATTGATGACCAAGTTTGCACACATTTTAGGAGGAATTTTGGTCCACTCCTCTTTGCAGATCATCTCTAAATCACTCAGGTTTGGAGGCTGTCTCTGTGCAACTTTGAGCTTCAGCTCCCTCCATAGGTTTTCTATTGGATTAAGGTCCTGAGACTGACTAGGCCACTCCATGACCTTCATGTGCTTCTCCTTGAGCCGTTCATTTGTTGCCTTTGCTGTATGTTTTGGGTCATTGTCGTGCTGGAACACCCATCCACGACCCATTTTCAGTTTCCTGGCAGAGGGAAGGAGGTTGTCTCTCAGGATTTGATGATACATGGCCCCACCCATTTTCTCGTTGATGCGGTGAAGTTGTCCTGTGCCCGTAGCAGAAAAACACTCTCAAAGCAAAATGTTTCCACCTCCATGCATGACGGTGGGTACGGTGTTTTGGGGTTCATAGTCAGCATTTTTCTTCCTCCAAACACGGCGAGTTGAGTTAATGCCAAAGAGCTCAATGTTGGTCTCATCTGACCACAGCACCTTCTCCCAGTCACTCTCTGAATCATTCAGGTGTTCATTGGCAAACTTCAGACGGGCCTACACATGTGCCTTCTTGAGCAGGGGGACCTTGGAGCACTGCAGGATTTTAATCCATTGTGGTGTAATGTGTTTCCAACGGTTTTCTTGGTGACTGTTGTTACTTTGAGGTCATTAACTAACTCCTCCCGTGTAGCTCTAGGATGATTTCTCACCTTTCTCACAATCATTGACACCCCACGAGGTGAGATCTTGCGAGGAGCCCCAGACCGAGATTGATTGATGGTCATTTTTGGCTCCTTCCATTTTGGAGCAATTGCACCAACAGTTGTCACCTTCTCTCCCAGAGTCTTGCTAATGGTTTTGTAGCCCATTCCAGGATTGTGCAGGTCTACAATCTTGTCTCTGACATCCTTGGACAGCTCTTTGGTCTTTCCCGTGTTGGAGAGTTTGGAGTCTGCTTGATTGATTGATTCTGTGCACAGGTGTCTTTTATACAGGTGACTAGTTAGGACAGGTGTCATTCATGAGGGTGAATAATTGAGTAGGAGTGTCTAACCAGTCTGTGGGAGCCAGAACTCTTAATGGTTGGTTCATCAGACCAGATGGACAATCAGCCTTTCACCATTAAGCTCGATTTGACCTGCTCCACATCGAAGTGAAGCTCAGCGAAGTATTCTGCAGTTCGGCTCTCAGTGTGTGCAGCCCTCCTTTAACAAAGTTGAGATCTTCCACCACAGTACCTCTCAGGTTAACCTCAAACATCTCAGAGAATTTCTTTTTGAATGCCCTGATTATATCATCTTTCAGCTTTAACAGGTCTGGCTTATCAGGGCTAGTACCTGGTGTTGGTGAATCTGAAGGAGTCAAAACTGCAGCTGCCGCCCTTACCGCAGATGCGTTTACCTCCTGGGATGCAATGCGAGTATCCTTGCTCTTTCTAGTATTAGTCACTATTCTATTAACCCTTCCAGATAAAACAACAAAGTCAGATCTAAAATAAAGCATGAGTGCTTTACAAATTTCGGGCTCAAAACCACTTTCACAAAGAAATCTGGTCAAGAGCGTCACCACACGTGTTAATCGCTAGCCGTCATCTTGGAACCTCTCCAGATGGTCAAATTTAAGTATTTTTTAAAAGTAATTTTAAAAATCTTGAGCAATGTACCCTAACCCCCTAGCCTAGTGAACTAGACCAATTCTTGCTTTGCAGAGTTTGGTCTAGGCACGCTTCATTGGAAACCTCGCAGCCCAAACCACTGCTGTGTTTATCCAATCACAACTCGCTATAGTTTTGGTTGGGCCAATCACAGCGCTCTATATCATGGGCCAATCACAGAGCGGGAGTAGCCGATGACGTCAGCGCTGCGGCCGCGAACGCCGCGAACCCAAGCAACATGGCGGCAACTCGGAAAACACGTTCGTTTGAAACGGCTTTGTCATCAACATTGGATTATTTAGACTCCAACGTGCGTAAGTCTGTCTGATATACTTAGCGGCTTCTTATTTTTATCAAACAAAGTAGTGCAATGTCCCAGTACACCTGATATTCGCGTGTTTTTCATACAAAAACGACAGAAATCATTGAAGCTAGACGCTATTAAAGCCTCCCGCTTTTCTGTCGCCGTGATTACGTCATGTTGTTCGTCACTCTGATTGGTCCTAGCGCTATCCAATTGCGTGCTGACATTTTGAAAGACAACCGTAGATCCCGCCTCACGACTGAGAGCCGTCAATGGTTCGTGGCCAGACTATATATCCACATATATAGGATGGCTTGCCAGGCTACTAACCCCCCAGATTAAAATCAAATGTGTTGAAACAAGGAAAACATCTAAAAGGTCGAGTTTTCTTTGCCTCAATAGATTATCCAATCAGACTAACATGCATGCATTTGGTCTGTGGCTTAACACCAGAGTACCAGGAGAAAACATGTGCATGCACAGGGAGACCATGCTAACTCTACTCAAAAAGGCTGTGCAGGTGGGAGTCAGACAGGTGACCTTCTTGCTACAAGGTAACACTAGCTACGTTTACATGTGCCAAATTTCCCCAATCCGATTCAAATCTTGGTTGATTGGAAATTCCAACTCTCTGTTTACATGGACAATAACTGGAATGATCCGATCATGCCGTGATGCCCGCACCATAGGTTGAGCATGAGCAGAGTTGTCTTTCCTGACAAATAAATTGTAAACAAACGGCATCTTGTCCGCACGTCTTTTCCCTTGCATTTTATTTGCTTATTCTCTAGCTTCGGTGAATTCCTGCTTCCTGCATCCTTAGATGCACTTGAGTGTTTAACTCAGCATTTCTAGCATTTCAGCCATCGAGACGTTCAATAATATTCAACTCCCGTAGTGTTTCCAATAAAAAATAGTGTCGGCAACAGACCACTTCTGTGTACCTCCCACCATGTTTTCCACTTGTCCTGAGCGTCTGCAGAGGTGGAAAGACGTCACGCTGAAGTTGCACACATGCTCAGTGGGCATTATTTTACTCCAACAATCCGAATGAGTGTGTACATGGACGTCAATCGGAATAATGATCGGACAAAACCTCCTCTCTCAATCGGAATGAAATTTCAGAATATTCCAATTGACATGTTTACATGAAGAATTTTTGATCTGATAGGGGATTCATTCTGATTATTTGTGCCCATGTAAACGTAGCTACTGTCATATATAATGGATTTAATCATCCCCTCTGAGTCAGTGTTAATTTTGACAAGAAATTTTAATTTAGTTTTAGTCTTAGTCTTTTGACTAAAATTATTTTTAATTTTAGTCACAATTTAGTCGTCCAATTAGTTTTTATTTTAGTCTTATTTTAGTCGACTAAAATTGCTTTCAATTTTAGTCGACTAAAATTGAAAGCAATTTTAGTCGACTGAAATAAGGCTAAAATTAAAACACGTGTATTTTTCTTCTGATGCAATAATTTTTCTACTTGTGTAAAGGAAATGTTTACTACACCCATTTGAAACTGTAAATAAATATGTAAAAATCACATTTTACATTTTGGATCAATAAAACTCTACATTTATAATTGTTTTAATAACAATAATAATGGAAAATACCTAATTTAACACTGACAGTTTGAAATTGTGCCTCTCAGTATTAATAA
Organism: Aphyosemion australe; assembly: GCA_006937985.1. Classification (NCBI taxonomy): domain Eukaryota; kingdom Metazoa; phylum Chordata; class Actinopteri; order Cyprinodontiformes; family Nothobranchiidae; genus Aphyosemion; species Aphyosemion australe. The sequence continues at coordinate 621,738 of SSNS01000085.1, forward strand.
AATAAAAAAAAACTCTGTATAATGTGCAGTAATATGACAAGAAATGACATCACACCATCAAAACATTAAAAGGTGTTACTCTTATAACACAAAGAGGTAAACTAAAGGTAAGAATTGTTTTCTTAGACTGTGCTTAGACTGATTTATCAAGGTGGGACACCTGAACTTTTCTCCTCAAAAACACCGCTAGAACACCGAACACTGATCATATCGGCCGTACCAGCGCCAAGAAAAGAAAAATGATCAAACAACAAGATGCGCAGCGCGCTGGCCCTGTTTGAACTTGGTTCGGTTTGAGCTGCGGCACCAGCAGTAATGTGCTGACCACTCCCACCCCGCCTCCGCTCGCTGCTAACAACACCGTAACACTTTTAAAACCAGGGAAAACCCCAGGTGTGTACTCACCAAGCAAATACGTCTCAGATGGTCACATTTGAAGCTTTTCTTTCCAGCCGCGGACATTTTATCCCTTCAGACATAACTTTTACCGGCATAAACATCTTATGTTTGCTTACCGCTAGCTTTTTCAAACAACAGCCGGCTCCAGACTCTGATTGGTTCTTTTCTTATTTAGTCCCGCCTATTCGATTTGATGATTGGTTATTTTTTCCGGTCGCCCATCCTTTCCGTTTTCTGATTGGATTTTCGTTTCTGTCAATTTTCGTTGTCGTTTCTTATTCGTCAACGAAAATGTCGGTCAATATTCGTTATAATTTAGTCTTTTTTGGCGTGTATATTTTCGTTTTCGTTTAGTTTTAGTCCGCAAAAATTCATTCGTCACGAAAAAAAAAACGAAAATAATTCGTCAACGAAATTAACACTGCTCTGAGTTTCCTATTTTAGTGAGAAGGGTCTTTTGAAGCAAAACAATATGGGAATGAATTAAGACATAAAATGGTTGATTTGCATTTGGACAACAACATGAAGCACAACCAACATGTCGGTGGAAAAAATAAATACATTTATTAATATTTCACCCATAAGTTGTAAGTCCTTTGCTTTAATTCAACTCACCAGCTGATTTAAGGTCTATTACATCCTTTTCATTGTTTTAGATCTTCTGTATATGAATATTTGTCATTTTTATCTCTTTAGATATTCTTCTGTGCTTTTCATTGATTTTCAGGAATGCTTTGGATTTTTTGCCTATAAATATGTAGGATGCACCTTGACAGGAGTTTTTTTTTAGTTTGTGATTGTTTTAGAACTGTCTTTTCTTATTAACTCTGTTATCTTGCTTTCTGTTTGTTGCATGGTAAGAGGACCTGTTCAAAAACAAAATGGTTCATCTCAAGCAGTTTAATCCTCTTAAAACATAAGTTCATAAATAAATAAATAGATGTTTGGATACAACACATAGGTCTTGTACATTATTATTATTATTATTACTATCATACAAATGCTATTGCATTAACCTTTACACAGCCAGGAAAATTAACTATAGGTAGCACACAGCTCAACTATTTCTGACTGAAACATCATTCAGTTATAAGTCACTTTGGATTAAAGTTTCTGCCAATTACATTCAAGTTATAAAAAATGGGCTGCTGTGTAATGGTTTTATCACTTTATTAGAATAAAGTTAACAGCAATCTTCTTTGGAATTGGTCAAACTTTGATCAGCAGTTAGCTTGTGTTTGTCAGAGCAAGCTTTTCTCTGCCTGGAGCCAGGATCAAACCTGCAACCTTCTGATTGCTGGACAACCCACTCTACCTCCTGAGCTGCTGCTGCCCCTTCTTGTAGGATACGTTTTACTGGCTACAGCAGCCCTACACATCTAAACACACTAATTTAATCTAGCTTTCCAGTGCCTCACAGCAGCACCCAGTTTGGTTGTAATAACAACGATGACCAATCCCAGCAAGATCCCTCATAAAATGCATCGTGACGTGTAACCACTGATGGAAACTCTGTTCTCCTAGTAGCTCTGGAACAGAGCGCTGTGTCCTGTCCTGAGAGGGAACAGCACTTGGAATGAGATTTGAAGGTGCCTTACAACACGTTGCTGCAAAGGGTCTCTGATGACCGGCACAATAAATGTCTTACTTTGGAATATGGCTTAAAATTTGCCGAGCTCACTGTTTTTATTTGTTTCTTTGGGAATGGCTGAGAAGCGTTTACTGCCATCTTCTCGAAACGTTTCCAAAACAAATCCTCAGCCCCGGCCTCTATCTCCTGCCATAAACATCCCGATCCATGGGTGGATGAGTGGGTGGGTGTGGCAGTAAGGATGGTGGCTTGGGACTTTTTTGGCTTAATGTCACATTTTCCAGCACAAAGATAACAAGTCTATTTGTGAAGCTGCCACAGGAGCAGAGTGTACCTCTGCCTCTGCTGTGTGTGTATGTGTGTGTGTGTGTGTGTGTGTGTGTGTGTGTGTGTGTGTGTGTGTGTGTGTGTGTGTGTGTGTGTGTGTGTGTGTGTGTGCGCGTGCGTGCGTGTGTGTGTGTGTGCGTGTGTGTGTCTGTGTGTGTGTAACTGTATCCAAGGTTGTGTGTTGGGGCCAGTTTGGGTAACCAGCTTTCATTCGGAGCCTAGGCTGGTTAGCTGTTATTAACACCACAGGAATGATTACAACATGTATTTTGTATTCTTTCAAAAACTTTCACTAATTTGGTTGCGGTGTTAATTTTGTTGACTAAATATTTTTGTTTGTTTTTTTCATGACAAATGAATTTTTGCGGAAGAAACTAAACTAAAACTAAAAAAGATACTTCTATAAAAACGAAATTATGACAAATATTGATCGACATTTTCATCAACGAATAAAAGACCACGAAAAATGACATTGACAAAAATCCAATCATTAAACGGGAACGATGGGAGGATCGGAAAAAAGAACCAATCAGCAAATGGAACAGGCGGGACTAGAGGAGAAAAGAACCAGCAGAGTCTGGAGTCGGCCGCTGGGCGACTTAGTGCAGGGAAAACTCTAATAAACACACCAGAAAACAATTATTACCTTTAGTTTATCTCATTGTATTATTAGAGTAACACCTTTTAATGTTCTGATGGTATGACGTCATTTCCTGTCATGTTTACAAATATTATTGCACATTATACAAAATTGGTTACTTGATTAATACTGAGAGGCACAATTTCAAACGGTCAGTGTTCATTTTGGTATTTTCCATTAAATATTGTCATTATAACAATTATAAATATAGAGTTGTATTGATCCACAGGGTGAATTTGTAATATTTCTTTACAGTTTCAAGTTAAAAATGATCGCATCAGAAGATAATAGGTAACACTTTACAATAAGAGTCCCTTTAGTAACGTTACTTAGTGCATTATTAAGCATTAATAAACTATTGAATAAAATAATTACAACGGCTTAATTAATGATAATATTAAGTTATGCATTACTAAGCAACGACGTGCGCTTGTCTCCACTTGACCGGGCCGGGCGAACGGCCGTTTTCCAGGCCGTTTTGCAGAATGGGGATGGCCCGTTAAAAGCAGTGTTTGCGAAAACACGTCGGACAGTCGGACATTACCGACGTGGTTTAATATTGTCCGACGAAAAACTTGAAATCGTCGGACATTATGACCGACGCCGTGCGTCTACTCTGAACGTGCCAAAATAAAATAAACTTCCTGAAAACTGCAGACTGTTTGTTGGCTTCCCCTCAAAAGATCATAATTAACACACGATCGTTCATGTTTGCTCATACTTTCTGTCCTTGATTTGTGCCTGACGCGCTCCGCTGTTGCAGAGATCATCTCCCGTGCTTCGGTGACGTCACCTCACTGGCGCGGCCGCGCTGCTCACATTCCGCTATTTTTGCGGTCGACGGATCTTTTTGATCTGCTAATTTCAAAAGTAACTTGTGAGTTGAAAAGTAAGAAGCCAGACAGCAGTTCCTCTGGAGGATTGAGAGGAGATGCAGCTAAGAGACAAACAGGACAGGAAACTAGTCGCATAAGGAACAAAACAGTGTTTGAAAAGGAAAATGTAGGCAGACATATCCACTACGCGTTTATAATTTTATAATAATAATAATTTATAAGCATGTAATATTTATTTATTTGATACAATTCAGATCACCTTCAAAACTCTGTCCCACACCCAGGGCCGTTTCTAGGCATTTCGGGGACCATGGCACAGTGCCCCCCCCCCCAAGAAAAAGATCATTCCTTTATATTGTGATATTTGTGATGAACTAAATCGTCAGACAGAATGACATTTTGTCCTTAACAGCAGTTTATTAGAGTAGTTTAACAAACAGCTGAGATTAACCCGCATCTCCAACTTCCAGTTTCACCTCAACCAGCCACAGCGTCTCTTAAAGGAACAGTAACATCAGGCTACATCAGTCACAAAAAGCCCTTATGGATCATTACAATATTTAGAAATATTGTCATATATAATATGTTGTTTCTGGTGTTTCATAATAATTTATAATAATTATATGATCTCTAATAATTTCCTGATAAATTCTGTTAATCCTCATTTTATGAATTTGGCAGAAAATCATATTGATGGTTCTTTTTTCAAATTATGTCAACAGATTATTGTCACAATGAAAATATGTATATAATGTAAAGGTCAGAGGTCACTACATTACCCACTGTTAAATAGATACAAGTCTGAAGCCCGCGAGGACATTGTCCTACGTGGTTCAAAAATGTCCTGCGTGAGACGCTCTCACGTCTGCCAGTTTGGCAGGCGTGGCTCAAACATTTTCGCAAACACTGGTTAAAAGGCCCGGTGAAGACGCTGGGCGGTAACACTGCCTATTGATTGTAACTCAGTCGGAAATTATGTCAACTCAGGAGGAAATAAGAAATGCATATATGTGGCGGGAACCGTTATTTAGGAAAACACGAGTTGTCAGAGAGATGAGCGATGGAAGCCATCACTGCATATAAAAACGTAGCAAACATAAACGTGCAGACTATTGCTGCTTCCTCCATTGTGTTGATCTTTTCGCTCGTTTTGAGCTGATCGATGACGTAACTCACTGCGCAGTGGTCGCTATGTGCTGACATGTCATCAAATTCCTTACAGGGCCAAATATATATGGAGACAGGACAGCTTAAGAGGACCGGGGCTTCGAATCTCCCGGTCAATTTCACGCTCATAGATTTACCTTGAAGTTCTGATGAAGGAAACGCACCTATTGCACACAGTCTCTCATGCCAGTTTAGCCCTGAGATCGTATGTTTAAAAAGGTGCAGATAAAGCCAATGTGATCAAATCCTGAAATCAAGCTCCATCTCCCAACCTTTGTTCCTTTTGGACCCTCTTGGGAGGTCACAGATACCAGATTGGGAACCACTGCTCTATCTCATTACCAGTTAGCGTTTACATGTGACGTGGATGACTGAGTTCTGCTACATCTGCTGCAGTTGCACCTCTTGAAGGTGCATCACCAGTCACTGCTAAACTGGTCTATCTGTAAAACTGGTGTGAGTTGAAGCCATTTTTGTGTTTAGTAAGGTTAGTGAGCCTTGGTGGTCGTCTTGATGTATGATTAAAGAATAGATGAGTTTTATTCCAACTCTGTTATGGTTGAAAAGTTAATCAGTTGTAGATGTTGATCCCATGATTACTTTCTGAGAGATATAACAGATCTTCACGCCTGTCCTTGCAGTCACCTCCATTAGACCAGACATAACTGTGAGAAAACAGGCAAAGAAGGAGCACAGAGCTATAATTTACTCAGCTCTGAGATTACAGGGGTATCAGCAAGGCAGAACAAATCAAACGTCAGAGTGTCTCCTTCCCTCTCTGCCACCACTTTTCCATGATGGGTATAGTTAGCATGGCGGCTATTAACTCATGCCCACATCCCACAGCCGTAATGTTGAGGTCAGTGCTGGTGTTTTAAATGAGCCCTCAAAGGACTGTCAGTGTGTGAGCTCCTGCGTCGGACAAAACGGCACCAGAACAAAACGAGTTGAGCATTTTTCCACTGCAGCTCTCGGGTGAGTAACAAGCTAATAAATGCAGCCTGTTTGCTGAGAAAACCATAATGATACAGGGAGAACTTAGAATAAAATACTTTGTCAAAAAAGCCCAGTAAATTCTGATGGTGACCTCAGCTTATGTCAAGGGAACAAATACAGGTTTTATGGGATGTAAAGTGTAGAGAGTATGGAGCCCTCTAATGTCAAGTGGCTTCGTTTTAATAACTGCACAGTGAGATGAATCAGTTACGCATTTCGGTGAAACCATTTGGACCCAAGGAGAAACAGATGCTGCTGCTGGAGCCTGAAAACCTTTATAAACCAGCATTCAAATGATGGGTTCCACTTTCCGATGTAACTCAATTATCCTTTTCTATGAAATCAAATAGTATCAAAATTACTTTTACAACATATTATGTGTGTTAAAGGTGTAGTTCACTGAAAAAAATTTTTTTTAATGCTTCCAGGGTTTATTTCTTCACACACTGCACCTTTAAGACAACTTCATGTAAAGCAAGCCCATCCAAAGTGTGGCTCCCAAATGCATTTTTATTTAAAAAAAAAAAAACGTTTGCCTCTTATTAGCAGGCTGTTGATGTAGATCGGCACTTTTTTCTTGTTTTTAGAAAAGTGAGATGAGTTTTGAGCAGTAAAAAAAAAATCACCATTAAATAATTTTTGCATTAAAAAATAAAGATAATCAAAATTTTGTGGCCTGCGGTGACTTTTAATCTGATGGATTTGGCACTAGTCTTTAAAGGTGTGGAACACTGAAAAAACTCTTTTAATGATTATTTCTGATTATAATCTGAGTTTTTCCTGCAGGCTGAACATGAAAATAGTCTCCTCCACCTATCTCCTGCGTTACCTTCTGATAGAAAATAGACTCTAGGTTAAAACTCTAGGATTAGAAAATCCTGACAGATCTACATCACACTGTCACTTAGCATTCATGGACTCACCCATCTTGACTCACGACGGGGAAGGCTGTTGTTGGTTTAGCGTCCAGGAAACAGCAGAGAATGTCTCGGCTAGTAGAAGCTAACCGTTAGCATTAGCAACTCCACCACACAGCAGAACTCCTCCAGGCTTGTGTTATTGGTGGAGATAAAACATCAACGTTGCAGAGCAAACAGAGTCAGTGGTAGAGTCGTGTTGCTGTTAGCCAATCAGAGGAGAGATGTCCACATATCAGGAAATAAGACTCCAGATCCTGCCGTCTGAAGCTCAACTCTGATGTGGCTCACTTCTAGTTCCTGAAACTGGTGCACCAGAGCTTTGTTACCTCAGAGTACAACTTACAAGACTTCATTCATACTAGAGACCACTGCAGATGTATTGATTAAACGAGTGATCCACACCTTTAAAACTCTGGTCCTGGGATTAAATATGTGAAAGTACAACTCCATCACACAGTCATCAGTTAATTAACACACATGTATTTTTTCAAACAGATGAATTTGCCACCAAAGTTACAACACAACAGCTGAAAGAGGGGTAACAAAGGTCAAAATTATGGTGATGAACAACTAGTATGTTAAAGTCTGCCGTTCAAACCGTGTCTTCTTTTACCAAGAGTGATCTTGATGCCTAAACGTAACCAAAGTTTTTTATTTTTTTATTTTGCCTAAACCTGCTGAAACAAAAAAACCTGATTGGTGGTCGGATTGTTGCTTGGCTCAAAGGTTTGCCTTTCCTTCACTACCAAGTGCTTGTGTTAGCTAGAAAAACCCTCCACATAGAAACCTTTAGAAAACAAACCCATTTAAATACTGACTGAATCATATGTGTCCATCAAAGGCCAAATTTAGCCCATTGGCTAACATTGCTGCAAGAATCAATAGCAGATACCTTCTCAACCAAGCCTTGGTTATTTTATTAAGAATAACTCTTTCCAAAGGGTGAACCAGCTCTCACACCATAAACAATCATTTCTTTTCTTTGAGTTGTAAGAAGGAGTATCTATGTCTACTCTGTCCTAACACAACACCTTTGGTCCAACAAACTATTATCATTCTTGAGATTCTGGTTCTTTAGTGTCACATAACCTTTATAAACATCAGGGTTGGGGCTTTCTTGTCTGAGGTCACATTTCTCTTAGTTCTTACTTTATGTAAAAATGGTTTAATGCTTTAGATCACTCCTAGAGAAAATACTGAAATAACGGTATGCTTACATCATGACAGAATGCAGCAGATAAGCTTCATCTTTGTAAGAAAATGGATAATTAATGTAATAAAAATGTGGTATGTATTGATCCTTTACCTTGACTTATGGGCGTCACACCCATGCAGGATGTGGGTGTTACAACACCCACACTTTTCCTAATGACTTGGTAAAAAACCCTTCATTTTCCCACAGTTTTGCTCCACAACTGCTCCACAGTCCGGTCCCTCAGTTTTGCACTGACTGCTTTTACCCCCTCCCTCTCCTGTTGCTCCATGAAATCTGACACCAGCTGCTGATTGGCTTGTTCTGAGTTTGTCAAACAATCTGAGGAGCTGACGATACACAGGTATGTACAGGGATGAGCATAACTGGAGCCAGGTACGCAAAATAATGTAACACCTTTTTTGCCAGGTGTTCCTTTGCACATCTGTTTTACAGACAGCGATGTGTGTCTCCCCAACTGTTGATGAAAAGCAGCAAAAAACATGCATGCTTGTTATAGTCTCATGTATGGATGGATCTACCTATCAATGCTTGTTCCACTGATTTCTGGACTCTCTGGACCAGTGGATTTATCTGGAAGTTAGAATTGTGAGCCATTTCCCAACATAAGTGCTAACTCCAAATAAAAACCCTTAAGTTGCTGCAGCCAGTGACTCTCTGGCACTACCACATATCTGGTGTCACTCTATTTGTTGAATCTGGACACTGTTGCATCATTGCAGACAGTCAGGCTGACATGTAGGTGTCAGTCACATTAATGACTCAGTAAAATCCCACCCTTGCTGCTGCTGGGGCTTATAGGAGGGGGGTTGTTGCCCAGTTAAACTTAATGAGAGCTCATATCTTTTACTGGCAAATTTTCACCTGCATGGCATGGAGTTTGAACGCTGAAGTGAGTCTCCTTTCCAAAAGCTGCTGCTACTGCGTTTCATTAGTGAAGGGATGACGCAAGTGTGCACGCTGTATTTAGGTGTGAACAGCCGCGTGTTTTATGATACCCCAGTCCCCACGGTGTCACTACATCAGCCTGGTGATGCAAGCTGCCACCTTAATATTTGAGGAGTGAAAAAGCACATTTGGTCACTTGACATGAATAAAAGCGTAAAGCCAAAAGTCTTTACACAAAGTAAAGCACATATGTAAAAATAATTGTGCAAGTGCTGAGCACCTGATTCCCCACTAAGATGGATACCTGAGCTTCTTCTATTAGACCATGTCTCCTTAAAGGGCTGGGGTTGTTTGTTCTACAAAGATTATTTATTTAACAAAAGAACTGTTTACACAGCCGTTATCCAACATGTACAGAGACTTAAAGTCAATGCAGAGTGAGCAACTATGCCCGTTTTTGTGCAGCCTACCTGTGTACTATTGAAACCAGATCACATGGGATTACTATGGACTTTTCTAGCCTACCTGATGGGATTTTATGTTTTAATTTATTTTACTTTATTTTGTTTAATTATATTTATATTTTAATTATCATACCACACCATGTGTCTGATTTTGTGAAAAAGTTTGATAAAATGTGTTTTTTTAGTTGGGTAAGCACCTTCCTCAGTAGAAATTAATGCACTGGGTGCAAATGGAGACCCATCTAAGATGGCGGCCGGCCACTACAACAGCTACAATAGGCAGCGCCAGTCCACGACGTGTCTACGTACCTATGTCTGTGGTTATGCTCTCCAGCACCCAATGGGACGTCTACGTATTCATGTAAATGATAACATGCAGCTGTTAGCTAGCAGGCTAACACAGAGCTAATGGGTGTTTCTCAATTTCAAGGAACCTCGCCCTGCCTTGCCTGCCAAGGCACTGCCTTGCCAGGCCAGACGCCTTGCTTACGAGGACACTGTCCATCCTTGGTCAAAGAAAACGGTTAAATGAAACAGACTTGCCCCACGTGACTGCGGCCAGCTAGAGCCCGCCCCCTTCTTACACGCTCTGTTTACGTCCCGCCCATCATAGTAATTTTAAGTTACAATATAGATGTATATCGAGCCTTTTACTTTTTTAATTGTGTATATATTGGTTAAATCAAATGGATGAGCAAGTTAGTACCTGCTAGCAACCGAAGCTGCAACTACTAAGCAACTAACCAACCATAGATAACTGGTTTAGATGTAAATAAACATTTTACATATCAGCCCAATAGCTACAATTAGTTGACTTGCATTTAAACTGGAAATTTGCCCCCAAAGTAGTTGCTGCTCCTCCTGATCACATCTGTTTAAAAATACCGCACTGCATTCTGGGAAATGTTTGACCAAGAAAAGGCAACAAGGCACCTCTCGTGTATCCTTGCTCAATTAGCTAAATGGCTAACAAGTGGAGGACAGATGCCTTGGAAGCACATGAACATTGGAACCGATTGGAACACGCCTTGGTGGTTCCTGATGACGTATCTCCTAGGCAACCGGGGCGGGACCAAGGCATCAAGGCGAGGTTCCTTGAGATTGAGAAACACCCATTGTGTCTCCTCTGGAGAGAGAAAATGTCTGAAGTTTGGACGAATTTTAAACTGGACAGCAAAGGAAGTGTAACAGACTCATGTAATGTGTGCAAACTGGGTATTTAACATAGTGGAAAAGGTAGAGCTGCGTTCAACACTATGAATTTGAATCAAAACAAACTACTTCCTCTTTTGGCTTTTCTCTTCATCCGTCGGTGCCACAGCGAATCACCGGTCTCCAGTAGTCGTAGTTCAAAACTGCGGCAACTCGGAAAAAAACACGGAGCCAGCCGACACTGAAAGATACGCTAATAAACAAAGAGAAACTGCAGAGGGACAGCAAAACGTTGGGTTCCACAGTCTGCTAGATCCTGTCCATAATTGTGTTCATTTGTAGCATTTTCCTGTGGTTGAGTTTCCACTCAGAGAAAACTGTAAATAAAACACAAGGCATGACTACAAACCTGATGAGAATGTTCATTCTGCTGATTGGTCAGATTGTGTGTGGGCGGGGGTATCAGAAGTAAATAAAGGAAAACATTTGCTAGTTGGAGATTTTAATGAATTTTAGCTCTTTAGTTTCTTTAATGATTCAGAGCTGATTAATCTAAGCCTTCCTCTCACTGCCCTTGGAGCATCTGCTCCTCTTTTTTACACATAATAGTCTGATGCTAATCTTCTTTTTGCACAAGTAGCTGCATGGTGGGTCCATCAAAATAAAGTCCCTCCCTGGACTGCATGGAATTTTATCCAAGCAGAGCTGGAGTGGGTTGAAGCTTCAGCTTTTCACAGTTATACATCAATTAATAACAACAATAAAGTCTAATGAGCTAAAAGAGCAGGCTCTTTTTAGTGTGCTGAACCATAAGAACCAGCTTTCTGAAAGGAGACCATCAGCAGGTTTCACCACCTACCTGCTCAGCCACTTTTCCATCCAGCATCTTGCAGAAACTCTTCTGTAATCTAGAAAATAAGTTTCCAACAATCTAATCTTACCAAACATGTTAGACACAATCCCAACAAATCAAAACGACCCAGTAGTCATATCCAGATAAACATGTGTGAGTGAGCGAAACGCCAGCAGTTCTATTCTTGCTGTGGGATGATGACACATCTGTTTAATAATGACTTCCCAATTCCCAGACACGGTGCATCAGTCTTTGTGTTGGCCGCCTGGATGACTTAGCAGCTGAGCAGAGGTGAGGACTGACATGTGGCTCTGCCAGCGACGGGTCGCTCTGACTGAGAAAACATATGCTGGAGACTGTCAGTCGCATCAACTTTAATTAAAGTGACTGGGGTAGAGAGGTGACGCGAGGTCACACGTTATCTCTGTGATCTGGAGTTTCGGAGCGCTGACAGGTTTTGGCTCTTGCCGGTGGTTTGTAATTACCTGTGGAAAACTCATGAAAAACTCGTTTTTCATCCACCGTAAATAAATCATGAGCGTTCCTAGAAGTTAGCTAAAGCTTCTAAGCTGAAACCATATTTAGGATTTTGCTGCTGAAATAAGGACAAGATGACCAGAAATGTGGCAGACACATCTGCTTCAGTTAACATTTCTTTATCTTCCTGTTTTTGCTGAGACAGCGTTGGCACTGCGGTACCCGCCCATGCTATCAATTCCCAGGTACTCTTGTGGGGCGCCACACTGACCAAACAAACCAGTTGGAGCAGACGTGTGACCGAACATCCACGAGAGAACTCGATCCTCTGTTTGCAGAAGAAGCCAAACAGACTGCATTAACCATCCGCTCTGATGTTATCTGGGAGAATCCGATCTCCGGCAGGTTGGAGAGGGAATGTGGTTGAGCTTGACTGACGCATTCCAACCTCACGCAGCAAGAAGCTGACATCTGTCAGTAAAGGGCATTATGCCAACTACAGCACATTATTTTCTTTATTCTGTCAGATTTGTGAAGTGGAGGGTGACATTAAGGATTATAGACAGCAGTGTGGAAATCTGAGGCAGTGTTTGAGTTTAGATGGAAGTGTAAAAAATATGCAAAGTGACAAATGATCGAAACCTCAGCAGGATCATAAAATGTTGCTGTAAATTTAAATGAAAAGCTCAAATACTCACTTTGCTTCAAATGATGAGTTCTGTCAAACATTTACATCAATTCACATGGCTCATTTCTAAAGGATTCTCTGGTTCTTATCAAATCAAGAATAGCAGCAACCGTGAGCTGTACTTCCTGTACGGTGTGTGGCACTTCCTGTTGGAATATTGTTTTAGTCCAGATAACGTTGTGAGGTAAAATTAACGCCAGTCTAAAAGGGTGATTGCATTGTTTACATTGGCAACAACCGCCTTTACTGTTGGTTCCAATTTTTGTTTGTCAAAAACTGTATTCAGCCTTTTTTTCTGATTTTAATGACACACGTCATTTCTGACCTTCTAGTGGAGAAAAAGAAAATGAAGAATAACACTTCAAATGCTTTAAAATGATGTTGATTTGTGAAATCAAAGCGAAAACAGAGTTCTGACATCTTATGGGCTCGACAAACAACCGTGAAACTCCTCGCTATGATAACCTGACACACGGGAGGCGACATGCAGCAGCGGCTAGCGGCAAACGTTCCAGAGCAAATAGTGAGTCTTCCGTTGTTTTGATTGGCTGTCAGATTGGAGGGAATTTTGGGTCATTAAGGCAGTTCAGAGTTGAAAAATCGGTAGGTATGAAGTCTCACAAGGTTTTGCTAGAGTTAAGTTAGGTCTTACTTCTGACTTTACTACATAAACCTACTACATATATTAACTTTTCCTCCATGTTTGCCCGGAGATGTACTAAGAAGCATCCTGTCCGCTCATTGGTCACTCAATGAAACCTCCACTGATTGGTCCTTGTCCGAGCGACTGCGATGAAAAGTTTACATTTTTCAACTATCTGGGATCGCGTCGTTGGATCGCCTGTGCACGACACATGCACGAGCGCAAAATTTCACATGCACGTTTTTCGCTTTGTCGCGCATGTCTCATTGAAAATGAATGGAGAGGCGAAAACTTCTGTGGTATAGGAGGATCTTTGTTGACATATTTTTTCATCATTGTGCGCATGCGTGAGTGGCTAGTCATCGTGCTTCACATGAATAATACCCAGATCTGCTCCACATCTCCTTCGTGATGTGACGCTGGCTTGATTAAAGAAAACATCGCTGTGGGACATGATGACTGGTAATGTATGGATGACCAGAGGCAGGCTGCAACGATTTGTTTTTGTAAAGTTGCATTAGTTTAAAGCTTCCAGTGGCCCTAAAGACCCAACTGTATTGTGTGTTTGTCGATCTAAAGTAAAGCTTTCGGAATGGGAGATTAGCAGATGCTCCACACCAGGACTGGAGGATTCTCTCTGCTCACTCATGTTGGAACAGTTTGCAGAAGGAGCTGAAAGCCTGTTTGTGTAAGTCTGCCAATTAGGAAGTTTGACCAAACACGAGTTCTCTTTTCACCGCTCACACTCTCAGTTGGCTCTCTGGCATCAGAATCCACACAAGCCGAGACCTCACAATCAGTCCTGCACTCTGAGAGTGTGCATGGCTGCTGCAGGCTCCTATCTGAAAGGCTGCAGTGATTCTGAAATTCTTGAATGAATAAAGGAAAATAAAACAGGATCACATCTGTTTGAATTCCCTGTTGTTTCAAACAGAAATTACAGAGAGCTCTGTTGGTTCAAGGCCATACTCAAAGCATAAAGTTCAGCAGGATCCAGCTTTGTGTCTACGTGTGGTAGACGCTGGTATCAAGTCATTCTGTTTTGTCTCCCCATCCTTCATCTTAATGCAAGTTATTCAAATAAATGATGTAAGGGTTACATTTGATCTAAAGGCATAAACCGCAGATCAAGATTTGTTGGTACCCCAAAAAACTGATAATCAACGAAGCGTATCCTACTGAGTTTTTGTTTTCTAATGAAACTTAATGATGGGGACCGACTGTTACATTTTTGAGGCACTGTTTACTACATTGGTCTAATTAAAGCCTCTCCAGGCCAGGGTCACGCTTAGGTTAGATAAGTTCATTTAGGCTGGAAGAAATGTAGCATGAGGTCAAATGTTTTGCCTTTGGTTATTGGAAAATTCAGATCATTGTTTTCGTTTCGTGTCTGCCCTGATGGTGAGCTCGGTCCCCCTAAACAAGTCTCTGTGGCCCAGAACACGAGTTTTATTTAGTGTACTGGTGGCTATAGCAACAGGATGGTCCACTCACTCTTGCTATACTCTCTGCATCTGCTTGCTGAAAGTGGAGACTCTTAAAATGGTCCTGTTTGTTAGGAAGCACCAAATAAATAATCACAACTAAACATAGAAGAAAAAAACAAGGTGAAAGTCGGGAAAATGTGAATTACAGGTGAAACTTGAAAATCTAGAATATGATGAAAAATTCCATTTATGTCAGTAATTCATCTTAGACTGAGAGACCATCTAAAGGCTCAGGAAGCCTTTGCAGGTGTTCTGGATTTATTAGCTGATTAGAGTGTGACACTTGGAGTACTGGACACCAGCGTTTGTACTCCTACTCAGCAACATTGTTGTTACGTTCATCATTCCACTTGTTTAACAAAAACGATGACCAGACTTGTTGCACAGAGTTTTAGCTCTGTCTGTGATAGTTGGGAAGGTTTCACCTCTCTTCTGTGACATTAACTGGCTGTTGCTGCAGCTCATCCTTTGCTGCTGAACCTACATAATGCTGTGAAACATTATGCCTTCATACACCCGCTTCAGCTCAGCGGTTGCATTCGATTCACTTGTTTTCCACACTGCACCGTGCCAGCACTATGGTTAGCAGCAGAGCACTCTCAAGGGGCATGACTCTCTTTTGGTTTTGGACTCAAGCAGCCTTACTTTCATTTAACGAGGCCCGTCTTTATACAGAAAAAAAAAATAGACATGGAAGGAGAAAGAGAGAAACATATTCTCTGCTCTGTTCCATCTGAACAGCTGCATCTGTGGTTTTCTCCTCTGACGGTGCTGTGGTTCTGGGAGTCATGCCCTTTAGACAATCTACCTCTGCTCTGATGTTTGATGGCAGCTCATCTGAGACGGAGCAGGAGAGACTGTGATTGAGCGAGGGGAATGAGATCCACACTGGCAAACGTCTGCGGGATGATTGATGGGATACAAACAAAACACAAAAGACACCTATTTGGTTAGCAACTGCTCTAGGTTGGCTAAATGGCACTTAGGCAAACCAAATAATCAGCTAATTAAGAAAAATGGCAAAGAGAACTTTATGTAATGTTTCAATCCGCAAAGTGGAAGCAGAGGATTTTGAATTATGGCTGCTCAAGTGCTAAGTGGTACCAGGCTTCGCCACGGTAACCAAAACACCATGCAACATTTAGACTGCAGCTTAGCATAGGACCATGGCCAGACACATGCAGGTCAGCAGGATGGAGAAATAATCATTACATGGAAAGAAAAGAAAACAGAAACAAGTAGCAACAGAAAACCGCAGACATGGCAACCAAAAGCTAATCACAGGTTCTCGTCCTGATAAGATAACAGAATGCTCTCTTCCTGGAAACAAGTGATACTCTCACTGGCTCCTGCGTTAGCTACACTTCACTACCTGCTGAACCACTTTTGCCTTCAGAACTGCCTAAACTATTCATGTTAGAGAGTCAACCGGGTGTTAAAGTTTCTCAGACTTTCTGGTCCATGTTGACATGATAGCATCAAACTTTTACATCCAACTCTACTTGAATTTATATAGCGCTTTACAGACAAAGGCATGCCACCAAGGCGCTTTACAGAACAATAACAATTAAAAACATTTTGAAAACATCAGAACAGAAAAACAAGTTAGAACGAGATAAAAACCAAGAATACAGTAAGATCAGTTGCATAAAAATAATAAAGCCAGATCATAAAATTGAGTTTTCAGTCTTGCTTTAAAAACCGCCACAGAAGTAGAGGCCCTAATATTGAGTGGAAGGTCATTCCAGAGCTTTGGGTCAGCTACGGCGAAAGCCCTATCTCCCCGCGTCTTCAGGCGTGACCTCGAGACGGAGAGTAACGGGTTGATCTCAGAGCGAATCCAGGATGAGAAGCTCCTGTTCCACCACATCCCAGAGGTTCTGGACTGAGATCTGGAGACTGTGAAGGCCAGTGACCTCATGGCCGTGTTCTAGAAACCAGTTAGAGATTATCTGAGCTGTGTGACATGGTGCATGGTCCTGCAGGAAGATGGGTCCATGTGGTCATAAAGGGATGGACATGGTCAGCAACAATACTCAGGTAGGCTGTGGGGACCATCTGAAGAATGCTGCAGTTGAAATCCAGACTCATCAGACCAGGAAAGGTTTTTCCAGTCTCTTCTGGTCTAGTTCTGTTCTTAGAGGGACACCTGGGGTGGCCTTCTGCTGCTGGAGTCCATCTGCCTCAAGCTTCTACATGTTGTGGCTCAGAGACGCTGTTCTGCATTCTCCTTTGACCTCTGACATCAACAAGACCTTTACATCCACAAAAGCTGCTGCTTACTAAATATTTTCTCACTTTCAGATGGTTCTGGGTGAACATCCCAGTAGATCATCATCAGACCAGTGCATTTGAACCATGACACATTCAAAATCTGTCATTATTAAAACGTTATACCTAAAGTTTACTATTATGTTATAAAGCTGTTCCAAGTTTCCTTCCTCATAGAACTTCCCCTGCATCTCAGTGGACACATCACATTGTAATGAAGGTCAGTCATCAAAAGTCCTGCTTAGAGAGGAGAACTGATAAAGCAGAAGAAAAACACGTCTGAGGAGAGGGAGTGTAGGAAGGAAGGGATGTAGAAATGGAGTCAAGGGCAAAGAGGGAGGAGAGGAAGCATTTCACTTTGTTGATTAGGAGCAGAACCTGTGTAACTATCACCCTATCCAGCAGTAAACAAAAAAAACTCACCATAAAATAATTTTTGCATTAAAAAATAAAGATAATCAAAACTTTGTGGCCCGCAGTGACTTTATGGATTTGGCACTGGTCTTTAAAGGTGTGGAACACTGAAAAACCATTTTTAATGATTATTTCTGATTATAATCTGAGTTTTTCATGCCGGCTGAACATGAAAATAGTCTCCTCCACCTATCTCCTGCATTAGCTTCTGATAGAAAATAGACTCTAGGTGAAACTCTAGGATTAGAAAATCCTGACAGATCTACGTCACACTGTCACTGAACATTCATGGACTCACCCATCTTAACTCACGACGGGGAAGGCTGTTGTTGGTTTAGCGTCCAGGAAACAGCAGAGAACGTCTGGGCTAGTAGAAGCTAACCGTTAGCATTAGCAACTCCACCACACAGCAGAACTCCTCCAGGCTTGTGTTATTTGTGGAGATAAAACATCAACGTTGCAGAGCAAACAGAGTCAGTGGTAGAGTCGTGTTGCTGTTAGCCAATCACTTCTAGTTCCTGAAACAAGCTCATCTGAGCTCGTATTTATGTATGAGAACTTTGATTTCTTGCACAAAAAAAACATTGATTTCATGTACCGAAGTCAAAATATGGAAAAACAGTGATTTCTCACCATTTAACAAACATGGCTTTCTATATTTTGAATGATCACTTTTACTTGAGAGAGTAAACTTAATGAAATTCAGTGGGAGGTTGGCAGGATGACGAGGGAACAGCGAGTCTCATGGGAAGTGTGGGTTAACCACTAACAACCATCCTGTGTTTTAAACAACCACTGTGCCAGCCCGGTCGTTGCACTGTGCCAGCTGCAAGGGGCTGCACCATCTGGAAAGCCACCATTATTTGTTCGCACATACAAAAGACATTGTGCAACTCCAGGAAATTCTAATATGAAGCATTTTAGAAAAGAACATCCAAAAGAAAAAGACCTTTTCCATCACTTTTCTGTCTGTCAACCTCAATTCATCTCATCCCCCCATCCAGCAGATGGAAACACAAGTTAAAAGAAGGAGAAGAAGCACCTTTCAGTTCATAATCAACCAAATCAAGAGTACGCTTACTGATTGGCTGTTCCAGGTTAACTTCCTGCCAGGAGTACAGAGCTGAGCTTGAGCCAGAGCAACAATATAAACCAGACCATCCAAACCGGACCCTCCCGTTTAGAGCAGATGCCCAGGTCCTTTAGCCCAATAATGACACCTAATTTGTACGGAAGTGGGAGACATCGCTGTAAAGCAAAAACCTGCACAAGAAGCACTTTAACCACCGTTGGACTCAGACGTAGGGTGATTTAGCTGCTGCTGAAAGAGGGCGACATTCAGGGCCTGTTCTGTTCCAGGGAAGCTGAGCTTCTTTTTTTAAAGACTTACTGTGTTAATGAACGGAAAAAAGATGAGAGGAAAAAACAAAGGTAGATGAAGATTATCCCTAAACATTCGTCCTGCTCTGCTTGATCATCACACTTGATCTCATTTTCCTTCACGCTGTCGTTTACCCACAATCCCGTGCCAGCTGTAAGGAACTGACGCGGCAGCAAGCAGAGAGGGATTTTCCCAGAAACTTTAGCCTCTCAAAGGACAAGGTGAGACTGGAAGACATGGTGACTATCTGTCTAGATGTCTCTGGAAGTCAGTCTCACTGTCAGTCCTGCGCCACTTGGCTTTAAACCATCTGGCTCTTTAACACTTTTAGATTCATCATCAACAAATGTGAGAAGAGAGTAGGAGAGAAAAAAAAAAGCAAAAGTTAAAAATACCAAAATAAAATATTTTACTTTCCCACCACGTTTCTCAGTTTTTCCTTTTTTCCAGCCTGCATGCGAACACATGTTCCTGGCTCGTTGGGACCAGCCGTTTAGGGTCAAAATCATACATGTTCGATATTTACTGTTTAATTCTTATATCTAAAGTGCTCTGGATAATTTCTAAATTATATGATTGTCTTTTTTATTTAAAATTTGGGTAAAGATGACAAGTTAGACTAAAATATTGTTATATTATGCCTGAAATAGCATTGACCAAGGTAAAGAGCCCTCACATCTTTGGAGCAGAGATGTTAATGCTACACAATAAAGGAGTCAGTGGAAGTGGTTCAGACATCTGATTAAGACACTTAACTTCCTCTGGAGGTTTCCTGAGCACATCCCATTGGGAGGAGACCACTATTCAGACTCATGGACTCACTGAAGAGGTGATATATCCACTTTGTGTGGGAATACTTTAGGATACCCTGGGAGGAGATGGAGAGTGTCGCTGGGGAGAGGGATGTCTGAGTTTCCGACTGAAGTGGTTACCTCTGTGACTCAACTTTAGATACGTGGTGGAAAATGGATGGATGAACGGACGGACGGATGGATGGTAATTGGATGGATGATAGTTGGATGGATGGATGGATGGATGGATGGATGGATGGATGGATGGATGGATGGATGGATGGATGGATGGATGGATGGATGGATGGATGGATTATAGTTGGATGAATGGATGGATGGATGGATGGATGGATGGATGGATGATTGGATGGTAGTTGAATGGATGGATGGATGGATGGATGGATGGATGGATGGATGGATGGATGGATGGATGGATGATACCATCAGGGATTATATCAGGAAATGTTAAAAACAAACTATACTTACAGTAGTAGGTAGTGTGAAACAACTGTGTATTATTGTTTTCTTACTTTCTGATGATGAAACTAACATTTAAAAACTAACATATTGTTTAATAAAAATCCATCTTGAAAACACCTCCAGAGTTTAACGGAGTATGACTTTGATTCAGCCCGGGGGTGTCTCAGGGCATGAGGACACTGGAATGCTTTTTCAGTGTAAACTGATAAGTATACTCCGTAATGTTCCGTAATGTTAGCAGTTTGTTTCTTCCCACGCTGGTTACAATCCAGCACAGTGGAGACAATATAATAACACATCAGTGACCTCATTCAAGCTCAATTGTTCCACAGATTCTCACGTTCCAGCTAACAACTTTGGCGTTGACTCACTTTTGCCTGTCAGGATCTATTTTCATTGATTTAAGTGTTAATGTTCCTGACCCAGTAGACTGCTAGATTTATAAAATTATATGAGAAATGTCATTTCCCTTCACCTTTCTGGTTTAAAAGAGAATAATCACAAAAGAGCTGAGTTTGAATAACTTAACTGGTGAAACCTCTGGGGTGGCTTTGAAGTAAAATTATGAATGTATGAATCCTTGAACTTGGAACTCAAAATCAAGTTTTTCTTTTGTTCAGTGAGTTCACCATTGCCAAGCAGCAATAAAATGTCATTTTTCTCATTTTAAGAACTCAACCATTACTCAGCACTAATTCACTAACAGTGGAAAATCTTTCAGGTAGGAACATTTACCTCTGGGGTCATGGTTTTCAGGTCTATCAGAAATTGGAAACAAAAGAAAAAGTTAAATTGTTAATTTTTGTTCTTTAGGTTAAATCTGCAAGAATTGATATCAACCCTTAAAACCAGAATTACTGTGTCTAAATTCTTCATAATTATTACACAGAAACACATCACAAAGGCAGAAAATTCCTTTTATTGAGTGTGGGGTGTGCGTGTGCCTGCTCTGTCTTCTCAATCCCCAGTGAGTCGTAGCGGATGGCTGCTCATACTGAGCCAGGATCCTCTGGAGGTTTCTTCCTCTTAAAAGGGAGTTTTCCTTCCCACTGTCGCTACATGCTTGCTTAGTATGAGGATTGTATCAACACACTCTGCAATCTGCTGGGTTTCTTGTAAAGGAAACTTTTTTACTGATTGGCTTAATGAACTGAACTGTATGCTTACTTTGTGAAGTGCCTTGAGACGACTCTTGTCGTGATTTGGCGCTATAGAAATAAACTGAATTGAATTGTGGTGGTTCACAGAGGAAAGAGGATGAGTAGTGAGTCTATGGAGCCTGACACTAACCATCTGTATGCTTGAAGCTAATTAGAGTTATAGGGTACATTTATGACTTATCCTTAAAAATTGCCAAAACCCCCCACTTGTTGCAAATTCTCATCAAACCACTTTTGGCTTTAAAGTAACACTCTGCAACTTTTACACCTTAAAATTATGCTTTTTGCGTCATACAATCATCTATTATGTTCATTTTCGTACCTGTGGTAGTGTTGGGGGGTCCCACGTCTGTTTACCGCACTATACAGTTTTTGAGCTCCGGGACGCTACCGGATGTACTGATTGGTTGTTGCTTTACGGCAGGATATGGCAAGCCAAAGGGTTACAAAAAGCGTGCATTCTAAATGAGCATTATGTCTGCCAAAATGCACGTCTTTAACATGCGTTTTGACGTCAAAGGGGGCAAAAACTCACGTGTTCTAAAAGCGAGCATTATGTCCGTCAAAACGCGCGTCTTGAATGAGCGTTTTGGCAGACATAATGCGAGTTTAGAACACGTAATTTTTTTATCCCTTTGGCTTGCCATAATTGTATAATGTAGACTCGCTGTTTAGCAGCGGCAGATTCACCAAAGAAAGCTAGAAATCCCTTATCAGAGGAATCTAGAAAAAGAAAAGGAGAACGTGATAGAGCAAGAGCAAAGACCAGAGTTATTATTGGGCCGTCTTTTCCTCGCTGGAGAGCTCTTTTAGAAAGAACAGCATGAACTACGGACTCTGACCTAGCCGTGCTGCTAATGGCTAGGTAAGTAATAAATTATTTCACCAGGGTTATTGTGTTTGGTTGGGCATAAAGTTGTTATACAGTCCTGATAAAACTATTTATTCAATGTGTGAAGGTGGAAAAGTTTGTTTTCGTTATTTTGCCTGACATTAGGAATGTAAACATGCCTCTTATGCCCGAGAGAGAGATTTGATTTTACGACAGTGACGTTACGCAGCAAGCCTCAAGAGGGCGACAAAGAGCATATATCCGCAAAGTTCAGGAATGGGACTTTAAAGGTCTCATTCCCCGATAAACTGCTTAACTCGTTCTTTTCAAAATACCATCTGTCACTCTGAGCTGCATATGCATGTTGAACATGAAAAATTTTCAACCTCCATTGCTTTTTTTAGCTGCTGACAGGAATGGGTAAATGAGTGAGTCTGAAAAAGCCATCTCTTCTACATCACAGAGAGATTTAGTATTCATGGACATGCTGTGTTGATTTGGCTGTGTTGATTAAGGCCAAATCTGGGCGGTTCACATCACCATCATCTTGGCCGTGTCACACTTTGTCATGCCCAGATAATCCAAAAATGGGAAAAGAGGTGGAGCTGAGATTGGGGCTGTGAGGGTGCGAGCAAATGGTTGACACCCATAAACTGAACCAATGTAGCTACAACGAGCTAATTAAAAGCTACACGGAGCTTGGAGCCAGCTAGCTAACCCAAAGCTAACAGAGATTTTTGGGTGCTTTTAGTCAGAAAAACGTGATTGACTGACTCAAAAGTGAAGCACGCAAAGAGCTGCGGTGATTCTGTGATCCTGGGAGAGCCCCGAGAAACAAGTGCAGCTGGCCGCCTGCATCAAACAACTGTTCCCAATTGGGAGATGAGCAAAGCCAGGTGCTCGCCTCGCTCGGCTGGAGTGGCAAATTTGCAGATCTCTGATCACAGGGTCGCCGCTGCATAAGGGAGAGAAACCTAAACTCAGTAATCCTTGCTTCTGTAGCGGCGACTTTGCAGATCCTTGATCTGGGCCGCATACGACCTCCTTCTCCGCTCCTCCTCCTCAGAGATCAGCAAGACATTAGCTAAATGCTAACGGCGCTAACAAAGGTTTTCGGTTGCTTTTAGTGAGACAAACGTGGTTGAGGAACTCCAAACTGAAGCAGCATCAACTCAAAGACGACCTCAATTAGATTCATAAGAACGTTTTGGTAGTCTCCCTCAGAGAGCTCCACAGGCGACCAGCATAACTACAGCATCACATGGAAGTCAGGTGGGGCACGTGGCTCGGACCAGAGGAGCCAAGAAGCCTCTGTTTTCCTCAGTTAGCTTTCCTAGCTCCAGTTTTGTTACCCAGTCAGCCCTACCAACATGTCATATTTCAACCCACCTTTGACCAAGCAGTGTTAAACACACAGTATCTTCCCCCATTCAACCAGCGAAATAAAGTACAGAAATAAAATTTTACTTACTGATAAAAATGGGAGGAACGGCCCTCCTGATCTGAATCCGAGTGGTGTTTTGTTATTGGACTTCTGTGCTCGTCATGGATTGTCCATAACGAACACCATGTTCAAGCATAAAGGTGTCCATATGTGCTCTTGGCACCAGGACACCTTAGGCCGCAGGTCGATGATCGATTTTGTTGTTGTTTCATCTGATCTGCAGCCGCATGTCTTGGATACTCTGGTGAAGAGAGGGGCGGAGCTGTCAACTGACCACTACCTGGTGGTGAGTTGGCTTCGATGGTGGGGGAAGATGCCGGTCAGACCTGGCAGACCCAAACGTGTTGTGAGGGTCTGCTGGGAACATCTGGCAGAGTCTCCTGTCAGAAGGAGCTTCAATTCCCACCTCCGACAGAACTTCGAACACGTCCCGGGGGAGGCAGGGGACATTGAGTCCGAATGGGCCATGTTCCATGACCCCATTGTCGAGACGGCTGACCGCAGCTGTGGCCGCAGGGTGGTCGGTGCCTGTCGTGGCGGCAATCCCTGAACCCGCTGGTGGACACCAGTGGTCAGGGATGCTGTCAAGCTGAAGAAAGAGTCCTATCGGGTCCTTTTGGCCCGTGGGACTCCGGAGGCAGCTGATAGGTACCTGCAGTCCAAGCGGAATGCGGCTCAAGTGGTCGCGGAGGCAAAAACCAGGGCATGGGAGGAGTTCGGTGAGACCATGGAACAAGACTTCCGTACAGCTTCGAGGAGATTCTGGTCCACCATCCGGCGCCTCAGGAGGGGAAAGCAGTGCACTACCAACACTGTTTACAGTGGGGAGGGTGTGCTGCTGACCTTGACTCGGGACGTTGTGAATCGGTGAACCGAGTACTTCGAAGACCTCCTCAATCCCATCGGCATGTCTTCCAGGGTGGAAGCAGAGTCTGGGGACTTTGGGTTGGGCTCTCCAATCTCTGGAGCCGAGGTCACTGAGGTTGTCAAAAAACTCCTCAGTGGAAAGGCTCCGGGGGTGGATGAGATCTGCCCGGATTTCCTTAAGTCTCTGGATGTTTTGGGGCTGTGTTGGTTGACGCGGCTCTGCAATATCGCGTGGACATCGGGGGCAGTTCCACTGGATTGGCAGACCGGGGTGGTGGTCCCCCTATTTAAAAAGGGGGACCGCAGGGTGTGTTCCAACTACAGGGGGATCACACTCCTGAGCCTCCCTGGTAAGGTCTATTCAGGGGTTCTGGAGAGGAGGGTCCGTCGGAGAGTCGAACCTCAGATCCAGGAGGAGCAATGTGGTTTTCGTCCTGGCCGTGGAACACTGGACCAGCTCTATACCCTTGGGGGGATCCTGGACGGTGCGTGGGAGTTCGCCCAACCAATCTACATGTGTTTTGTGGATTTGGAGAAGGCGTTCGACCGTGTCCCTCGGGGGCCCTGTGGGGGGTACTCTGGGAGTATGGGGTACCAGGCCCCTTGATACGGGCTGTTAGGTCCCTGTATGACCAGTGTCAGAGCTTGGTCCGCCGGCAGTAAGTCGGGCTCGTTTCCGGTGAGAGTTGGACTCCGCCAAGGCTGCCCTTTGTCACCGATTCTGTTCATAACTTTTATGGACAGGATTTCTAGGTGCAGTCAAGGTGGTGAAGGGATCTGTTTTGGTGGCCTAAGGATCAGGTCTTTGCTTTTTGCAGATGATGTGGTCCTGTTGGCTTTATCAGAACGTGATCTCGAACGCTGGAGCAGTTCGCAGCCGAGTGTGAAGCAGCTGGGATGAGAATCAGCTCCTCTAAATCCGAGACCATGGTCTTGAGTCGGAAAAGGGTAGAATGCCTTCTCCAGGTCAGGGGCGAGGTCCTGTCCCAAGTGGAGGAGTTCAAGTATCTTGGGGTCTTGTTCACGAGTGAGGGAAGGGTGGAGCATGAGATCGACAGGCGGATTGGTGCTGCGTCTGCAGTGATGGGGGCGTTGTACCGGTCTGTTGTTGTGAAGAGAGAGCTGAGCCGAAAGGCGAAGCTCTCAATTTACCGGTCGATCTACGTTCCTACCCTCACCTATGGTCACGAGCTTTGGGTAGTGACCGAAAGAACGAGATCGCGGATACAAGCGGCCGAAATGAGTTTTCTCCGCAGGGTGTCTGCGCTCTCCCTTAGAGATAGGATGAGAAGCTCGATCATCCGGGAGGGGCTCAGAGTAGACCCGCTGCTCCTCCACATCGAGAGGAGCCAGTTGAGGTGGCTCGGGCATCTGGTTAGGATGCCTCCTGGACACTTCCCTGGTGAGGTTTTCCGGGCATGTCCAACCGGGAGGAGGCCCAAAGGAAGACCCAGGACACGCTGGAGGGACTATACCTCTCGGCTGGCCAGGGAACGCCTTGGGATTTCCCTGGAGGAGCTGGCCCAAGTGGCTGGGGAGAGGGAAGTCTGGGCCTCCCTCCTTAAGCTGCTGCCCCCGTGACCCGACTCCGGATAAGCGGATGAAAATGGATGGATGGATGGATGGATGGATTAAAATGAAGCAGAGACTTCTTGGATGATCTTGTAATACCACAGCTTGCCCTCTTTGTCCAATAATTCCATGATTAACATCCAAACACGAACACATACAGGACACAACTAAAGTTCAGAGTGTCAAAATGGCCGAACATCTATTAACGTGAGGCTGAGGTCTTCCCTGGAGCTAGCTGCTAGCGCTAGCACTGACGCTCATGTAACATGTCAATCAAATCTAATTATTCATAATTTCAACCATTTAATTACACCTAAACATAAGCGTTACAAAAAAATTCACCCCCCTCAGAGTTATCATGACTGTAAACTAGACCTAATAAACCTAGAATGGATTTTTGAACCAGGCTTCTTATTTCTGCTGTGAAGTTGGCATTTTTAACATGGGAGTCAACGAGGATTTGCTCGTTTTAGGTGCCAGCCCCTAGTGGATGAGGGTGGAACTGCAATTTTTGTCACTTCTGTGTTGGCTTCAGGTCTGGGTTCTCGAGGGGTTCTCGCTTGGAATAAAACCAGTCTGAAACATTCATTGACAAAATATCCAGAAGCAGTTCTTTTATTTTTCCTTCCTCTTGGACTCAGGATCAAATAAATAAGACATTTGGCTCTAACTTTCAGAGTCGTTACGTTAATAGCTTTATTTATTTATTTCCCGTAGCGGATGCTAGCGAGCGGAACTCGGCGTCGTCCACCACAGAGAATGGTTGCTCGTCTAACATGATGACTTTAATTACTTTTCAGGTTAGTTGCCCATTTTTCGGACGGTCACGCTCATACAGACGAGTGGTTAGTGCAGCTGTGTCTGACTGATGCCGCTCTGACTCCGAGTGTCTTTTCATTTCTACAGGGAGACATGAAATCTCACCTCACTCCCCCAGAGTTTGCTCTTTCAAAGTCCTATTAAATTCGCTGTGTTGACGCATTTTAAAGAGCTTCCCCCGCTCGTTTACATCACTCTCACAGACGGAGTAAAAGTTAGTTTTACATATTTGCCGCTGTGTGCATGCGGACGAGGGAGGTGTGATGCTGCAGCTACACACAGGTTCTCTGTCTGCCGCAAAATATGAGTGAGAGGTGATCGGCTGGTATGATTGGCTCTGAAAGGAGTTGCCGATCACGTGTTTTTTCAACAATATCGGCCGATTACGAGCAGTTACCTATCAATCGGTGCATCCCTAGTGTATACACATAGGCAGTAATCTACTATTGTAATCTTCGATCACCAAAAAACCACAAATAAAAGATGAAAACAAACTTGGTACCAACACTATGCAGCATACTGTAAGAGACACAGACACCAATGTGAATCTGGTATTGCACAAGTATAGAACACATGAATATTGCATTGGTGTTATTGTGTACCAGGATGATACCAGTACAGCTTAAACTGAGGAGTTATACACTCTTACTGCAGAGGGGATGAAAGATCTACGATAGTTCTGTTGTACAACAATAATAAAATAATAATAATAATAATTATTATTATTTTATTATTATTATGATAAAGCTATAAAGGGTTCATCTAATAAATTCTGATATTTTGCTGAACCCTAGAAGGATCCTATCACGCCATCCGAGTCCCAACAATTCCAGAAAAAACACAAAAGGCCAAACTTCATGCATTCCCTGCTGTGACTCAGTGTTTCACAAAGTCACTGCTGACTCATAGACACAACGTTTGAACAGAATATATTTTGTGAGTGATTACTGATTAACTCCATTTAGATGATGTAGTCTTATGCTTCTTTTACTGTGGCTCACACCAACAGAGTTATTGCTTGTAGCAACACTTGCTCCCTGTCAACATGTTCAGCTGGAGCAGGCCTACTTACTCCAAAGGAACAGAATAATAAAAAAAAGTTTCCAAATAAACCAAATTTCATCTGTTGACCTCTTGAGTTAATACTACAGTCACATCCCAGAATGCCTTCTGGCAGTTTCCAGGGAAACCAGGGCTAAACATGTAGAAATGAACCCAGACTGGAAGGACTATTTTATGTTGTTGTTGTTTATAGTTTAATGTGATCTATGATTGACTTTTCTCCACTGCTTTAGGTGTAAAAGTCTATAATATGTGGTAGTACTTTTTTCTGTAGGATTGTTGTACCAAGCTGCAGAATTCATAATTTAATATCTCATTTATAGTAGCCGAAGACCTCAAAGTCATGCAGGTTTGGCGTTTTAATAGTATTAAACCTATTTAAATGAACCTTTCCATTATTTCTTTTTAAAAACCCTTTTCACCTATATTTGGTGGGTTGTATCTGAGTAGAATCCAGTGCATGTTGCTCAGACAGCATCCAGTGTGGTTTGGTGCCAGAGCAGCCTGGCCCAAACACAGCCTGAGGACAGATTTATACCGAGGAGATTTGGACAGTTACACACCATGAAAGTTTTCAGTGATTGAGATTGGAAAAATCACACTGGCCAATAAATCAACTACAGTTGAAATCTGGACGTTGTAATGCTCCGCTCTGTAAGAGTAATCTGTGAATGATTGTACAAGTAAATAAAGGCCACCAGATTTTTCTTATTCTGGACTAAATTGTTGTTCATCTCCACAAAACATGGATTATCCATCAGAGTACATACATTCAACTCATCTTTACCATTCATCCACCGTTTCCTCATCACCCTGCAGAAACCTGCCTGTAGAGGTAGTAATTTCATGAAACAGGAAAGAATGTACCAAGAGAGATCTCTATAAGACAAAGCACTCTGTCCAACTGCTCGTTGGTACAAATGACTAATCAGCCAATCACATGGTGGCAACTCAATGCATTTAGGCATGTTGACATGGTCAAGACGATCCGCTGCAGTTCAAACCGAGCTTCAGAACGGGGAAGAAAGGTGATTTAAGTGACTCTGAACGTGGCATGGTTGTTGGTGCCAGACGGGCTGGTCTGAGTATTTCAGAAACTGCTGATCTTCTGGGATTGTCACGCACAACCATCTCTAGGGTTTACAGAGAATGGGCTACAGCAGCAGAAGACCACACCGGGTGCCACTCCTGTCAGCTAAGAACAGGAAACTGAGGCTACAATTCACACAGGCTCACCAACACTGGACAATAGAAGATTGGAAAAATGTTGCCTGGTCTGATGAGTCTCCATTTCTGCTGCAACATTCAGATGGTAGGGTCAGAATTTGGCATCAACATGAAAGCATGGATCCATCCTGCCTTGTATCAACGGTTCAGGCTGGTGGTGGTGGTGGTGTACTGGTGTGGGGGACATTTTCTTGGCACACTTTGGGCCCCTTAGTACTAATTGATCATGGTTGCAACGCCACAGCCCACCTGAGTATTGTTGCTGACCATGTCCATCCCTTTATGACCACAGTGGACCCATCTTCTGATGCTACTTCCAGCAGGATAATGCTCCATGTCATAAAGCTGGAATCACCTCAGACTGGTTTCTAGAACATGACGATGAGTTCACTGGACTCAAATGACCTCCACAGTCACCAGATCTCAGTCCAATAGAGCACCTTTGGGATGTGGTGGAACGGGAGATTCACATCATGGATGATGCTGTCATGTCAATATGGACCATTTTTGCCTGTGGGAACGTTGGTAACTCTAGCAGAAAGTTCCCATGATGATCCTCACGCCTGCACCTTCAGTCATCCCACTCCCAGGGCCTGTGCTGGCATGACTTTCTCTTATATAGTATATCAATTCAGGATGTAGCCACGTACCAGACGGTCACACCACACTAGCAAGACACTGATTGCATGAGGCAAGTGTAACCTAGAAATTAGACTACATTGACCAGTCTGACTGTAAAATATCTACAATCACATCAGTGAGCTACATCAGGGATACACGGACACCAGGCTCCATCCAGGACCCCAATATTTCACCAATGATAACAAACCATCAACGACTAAACAAGATTGTGATGTTTTACACCCTGTGCAGAGGTAAGAATTAATGTAACAGTAAAATGCTAGACAAGATAACAGTTTGAAGTCTCAAATAATTTACTTAAAAACTGTGATATTACATTTAATAATATACAAAACGGTCCAAATAACAATGTATATGACAATGAAGATGCCCAAAAATGCTTATAAGAGCTGTAAGATGGTGGCTGGCTCTAATCAACAGACTCTTATGTAAAAAAACTTAACTGAAGCCACCTCTTACCTAACACTTCCTAAGCTCTCTCTAGGTGCTGGCCCTCTCTGTTTCTGGTCTTTCTTGTCTGTCTGTGAGGAGGCAGACTGTCTCTGCACGCTGGTTTCAGGCCAGCTGGCTGAACGTTAAACAGCAGCAGAGCACCAGTCATCCAGGAGAGTGTTAACTGATCCCAGATGACCCTATTACCCTACCTGCATGTTTGCTTGTGCGATTGTGAGAATACAGAGTTGGGCTGCTCAACTTGTCAACCTGTCAATGAAAGCATCTTGGTGTTTGCATCATTTTATCCTGCTGGGTGAAGCTAGGGTTCTTCCTCTCATCTTTAGAAAATATAACGCTTGAAAATGTGCCAAGGTCTTTCTTGAAACACAAAAACATGTAGTAAGGGTTAGGGTTTAAAATTATCAAAGAAAAGTGAAGAAAATATAACACTCATCAAAAAATTGCAAGTTAGTCACAAAACACCAAAAGGGAACTATGTGCTTATTAATGTGGCACCACAACTCATAACCCCTGGTCTTTTTACGGGGCTCCCTAAGGCCACAGTGCTGTTTACTGTACATGGGAAAATGGAGCATTGGCACAACATCCAGCATGCATAACTACCTCAATTACACTCTAAAAATGAAATGTTGAATTAACTTAATCAAGTTATGTCAACTGGTTCCACTAAACCTAGTTGCTTAAATGTAAAGAGTAATTTTAACATAACAATGTATATTACTCTTTACATGTAATCAATTGGGTTAAGTGGAGCCAGCTGACATAACTTGGTTAAGTTAATTCAACATTTCACTTTTTTACAGTGTAGATCCATAGCAGTTAAAAACTGGACAAAATTTACTGTATTTATTTTTTGTGGCTTCCTAGTTGAAGAATAGTTGTAACATGAAAGTTGTGCTGATGTTCTGGATGTCAGCTGAATCTCTACAGGTTATACGTCTGGAAATATTTAGCTAGATAAAGCTTGCTCAACAACATCTTCACAAATGAAGTCGGAAAAGTTAGAGAGAAACGGTGTAGCCTACTGCTGCCATCTTCAAATTACAACAATTGTATAGGTGTCCGTGCAACATTCTATTTTAAACTTTTATATTTCTGCCAGTTTCACATTACAGGGTAATTTACAGCGTACTACAAACAGAAGGAGTGTGGCATTTAATGAGATGAAGAGGTTAAGATTATTTCATTTGCATGAACTACTATCACATTTTTAAAAATGGAGCCTTTACCCTAGCTGTTTTTAACATGGGCAATGGGGAAAAAACTAAAACTCATAATTTGTGCCCAAAATGTTTTTTTAAACTTGATTAAAAATCAGGATATTTCTGTTGGACTAGACCCCTGGATGCACCAGAACCGCTAAGCTTCATTGCAGTATTTATATCAGCATATACTAACTCATTCCCTGCCAGTGATGACTAAAGTCGTCTTTTCAAATCCAACCGCTCGCTGCCAAAGACGACTTTAGTCGTCATTTAGCTTTTTCTTACAGGGCGGGCGTCGGAGCGAGCCCCAGCACCGTGAGAACAAACATCACGTGTCTAAAGCGGATCTTCATCCGTGTATGTCACACATCACGTGATCAGGAAGCGGAAAATCAATGGATTACGAGTTTGTTTTGGGACGCTGCTGTGAAAAAAACGATGCGCCGAACCGGAAATGCTTCTGCAGCAGCGCTTGGGCACCAGATTGTGAAAGAACGGATAACGCTAGAAATACGGCGATTCTTCCTGATGTAAGAAGTGAGTCTACTCTTTCTTTTGGTAGTTTTGGCGTTTACATGATCATAGAGCACTATGTTCTGTGACTCTTCAAAAAACAGTAAAAACGCTCAAAAACGCTGGCAGCCAGGGGCTTCTGATCAGAAAACGGCTGGCAGTGAATGAGTTAATGCCATACTATGCAACTTTTTCATATGTTTAAATCATGTTTTTGAGCCAGTATGTGCTAAAATGATCCTTTACAGGGTTAATGAAATGTCACTCAGAACCCCACCACTCTCTGTGGCCAGAATACCACACTTTCATCTTCAGAGTGGTGGGCTGGTCTCTGTTGGACAATAGGAGCTGACCTACCTGGATCTGCAGTCTGCTTCCAGCATGTTTCCTGCATGTTTTAGATCATGAACACAGCTGATTTGTTTGATTTAGTGATGAACCACTCCTGTAGACACTAATGAAGGCTGAGGAGACATTTCAGCAGTTAGATTAAGGTGTTAAAAAGATGAACGCACAGTGAGAAGTTTTGCTTTCACTAACAAACACTAGGGGGGTGCTAAAAACAAGCCAAACTGCCAAGTGTTCCTTTAAAAATTGAGCCAATTCCCTGTAAAAACCTGTGTCAGATGTCTACACTGCTCACAAAAATTACACTTTTTTTATTGGGCCTGGCATGAAATCAATTAAACTTGTCTGATAATTTTCTGGTTGATTAAGCAGCTGAGGGCATTGTTAATCACTTTCAGCTGTATTGGTGTTCATGGACTTAACGACAGGTGCACTAAAGTGGCAACAATTACAAAACCCTCAAAACAGGACTGGTTTAACATGTGGAGGTCATTTCAAGTTTCTCCCTCTTGATCTTTTTTGGCTGGTTTTCCACTCGTGCTAGTTTTGGCTTGAGTAATTATCTCTACTGGCAGCATGAGGCGATTCCTTAACCCTACAGAAGTTGCACAGGTTGTTCAACTTCTCCAGGATGGCACATCCACACGTGCTGCAGCAAGAAGGTTTAATGTGTCTCCCAGCACAATCTCCAGAACATGGAGGAGATTTCAGGAGACTGGCGGTTATTCTCGGAGAGCTGGACAGGGCCGTAGAAGGTCCACAACCCATCAGCAGGACCGATACCTGCTCCTTTGTGCAAGGCGGAACAGGCTGAGCACTGCTCGTGCCCTACAGAATGACCTCCAGAGGGCCACTGGTGTGAATGTCTCTACCCAAACAATCAGGAACAGACTTCATGAAGATGGCCTGAGGGCCCGACGTCCTGTAGTGGGCCCTGTGCTCACTGCCCAGCACCGTAGAGCTCCACTGGCATTTGCTCAAGAACACCAGAATTGGCAAGTCCGCCACTGGCGCCCTGTACTTTTTACAGACGAGAGCAGGTTCACCCTGAGCACCTGTGATAGACGTGAAAGAGTCTGGAGAAGACAAGGAGAACGTTATGCTGCCTGCAACGTCGTTCAACATGACAGGTTTGGTGGTGGGTCAGTGATGGTCTGGGGAGGCATATCCATGGAGGGACACACAGACCTCTACTGCCTAGGAAATGGTGCTCTGACTGCCATAAGGTATCCAGATGAAATCCTTGAACCCTTTGTCAGGCCCTACGCTGATGCAGTAGGTCCTGGTTTTCTCCTAATGCACGACAATGCCCGGCCTCATGTGGCAAGAGTATGCAGGCAGTACCTGGAGGATGAAGGAATTGAAACAATTGAATGGCCTTCACGATCCCCTGATTTAAACCCAATAGAACATCTGTGGGACATTATGTTTCGGTCCATTAGGCGGCGCCAGGTTGCTCCTCAGACTGTACAAGAGCTCAGGGATGCCCTCACACAGATCTGGGAGGAAATGCCACAAGACACCATCCGTTGTCTCATTAGGAGCGTGCCCCGACGTTGTCAAGCATGCACACAAGCTCGTGGGGGCCACACAAGATACTGAAAAGCATTTTGAGTTGCAGAAATGAAGTTTTTGAAATAATGGACTAGCCTGCCACATCTTCATTTCACTCTGATTTTAGGGTGTCTACACAATTGAGCCCTCTGTAGGCTGAAAACTTTTATTTCCATTAAAAGACTTGGCATCCTTTTGTTCCTAAGACATTGCCCTGTCGTTATTTGTATAGATATCCAACTTCATATTGAGATCTGATGTATCTAATGTGTTTCTTTAAAGTGTTCCTTTTGTGAGCAGTGTACAAGAGCTGCTATGAAATTTTGGCGACGAGAACTGTTCTAAAACAGCTGCTGTACATTGTGGTCTTTGACCTAGCTGTTAGCATGTCAGTCCTGTAGAACATAAACTTTATCTGTCTAAATTGAAGTCAGTCAGGAAGCTGACAACAACTCAGAGAGTAGTAGATACGTGTACATCAACAGAACCAAACGTTTCAGGTTTATCATCAATATTAGGAGACAAAGCCATCCATCCATTCTCTTCCGCTGATCAGGAGTCGGGTCGCGGGGACAGCAGCCTAAGCAGAAAGGCCCAGACTTCCCTCTCCCCAGTCACTTGGGCCAGATCCTCTGAGGGGATCCCAAGGTGTTCCCTGGTCAGCCAAGAGACATAAGGTGTGTTTCCTTTATCAGAACTTCCAGGTAAATCTGTGAGCGTAAAACTGACTGGGAGATCCGAAGCCCCGGTCCTCTTAAGCTGTCCTGTCTCCATATATATTTGGCCCTGTAAGGAATTTGATGACATGTCAGCACATCGAGACCGCTGCACAGTGAGTTACGTCATCGATCAGCGCAAAACGTGTGAAAAGCAGTAAACAAAGATCGACACAATGGAGGAAGCAACAATAGTCGGCACGTTTATGTTTGCTATGTTGTAATTTGCAGCGATGGCTTCCATCGCTCGTCTCACTAACAACTCGTGTTTTTCTAAATAACGGTTCCCGCCACATATATGCATTTCCTATTTCCTCCTGAGTTGACATCATTTCCGACTGAGTTACAACCAATTGGCAGCGTTCCCACCCAGCGTCTTCGCCGGGCCTTTTATCGGGCCGTTCCGAGTACCTACCCCTGATCAGGTACTCAGAAGGTTCTGGAAAACGGCCGTTCGGCCGGCCCGGTCAAGTGGAGACAAGCGCACGTCAGGAACTTCCTGTAAATTTACCCTGAAGTTCCGATAAAGGAAACGCACCTATAGTCCCTCCATTGTGTCCTGGGTCTTCCTTTGGGCCTCGTCCTGGTTGGATGTGCCTGGAAAACCTCACCAGGGAGGCGTCCAGGAGGCATCCTAACCAGATGCCCGAGCCACCTCAACTGGCTCCTCTCGATGTGGAGGAGCAGCAGGTCTACTCCGAGCCCCTCCCGGATGACCGAGCTTCTCACCCTATCTCTAAGGGAGAGCCCAGACACCCTGTGGAGAAAACTCATTTCGGCCGCTTGTATCTGTGATCTCATTCTTTTGGTCCTTACCCAAAGCTCGTGACCATAGATGAGGGTAGGAACATAGATCGAACGGTAAATTGAGAGCTTCACCTTCCGGCTCAGCTCTCTCTTCGCCTGGAGACAAAGCAACTCTTCACAAATCAAATTCACCAGTTATTCAGTGACAAACTAATGTGATCATTTCTGAACCAGTTTTTTGGTTAATTTTCACATTCTAATGATGAATAATCATTGTGCCTGGCAGAAACTTTGTATCACTTACATTTCCAGGAAATTGAACAAAAAAAAATCACTTTTTTCCAATAAACAAACCGTGTAGTCACAGGTCACAAGATGTTTTTGACACTTGTTCCCTGATTGGCAGCTTTAAAACAAGTAAGACACGTGAACAAAGACACAAGTTTTATTTTCCTGAGAGACAAAATAAAACAACCTTTTAAGTTAAGAAAACCACTGAGATCTTTGGTACTTTGAGGAACGTTTGAGTGTGCTTTCTTTTATTACTTATTTATATTTTGGAAACCATCTGCAGACAGAAACCTACTGCTTTTTTCTACATCATTTTTTTTTTTAAAACCCAGTGACTCATATGTCCCCTGGAGCCTCCCGTTGCTCATCCTCATCAACATGAACTCTGAACACAGTGGAAGGCTGGACTCCCAGAGCAAATGATCTAATCAACCAAACCACATTAAATGGCTAATTTATCTCCAAGTTTGGTTACTGTACAACTCATATGATAAACCCTCACAAAATAGTGCTACGTACATGGATGTTCATAGATATTAAAGGTGCAATATGTAAGAATGAAGTAAGAATGACGTCCTTTGGTCATATTTGGTTACTGCAGTCTATTTTTTTGAGCAAAAAATTCCTTTCTGACAACCGATTCATGAGTTTCATGGCTGTTGCCAGTTATGGATCAGCAACAGAAGATTCTAGATGACAAAAGAAGACGGGTCATCCACAGTAACTCAGCCAGCACACATAGGTGGGCCCCAAATGGTATCTATATGGGCAAGCCATATGGGTAACAACAGGGTTTGTCTGCGGTTTCCACGGTGGCCCCATGCGGGTTTGCCCAGAAAGTTTTTTGCCCACATAGATTTTAACGGGCCCTACATGGGTTTTCAGAGGGTTTGGCTCAAACCCCTGTGGGGGCCACCATGGAAACCACGGACAAACCCTGTTGGGACCTATACGGCTCACTAGTTTTGGATTGTGTTAATTTTGATAAATTATTGTTTGTGAAGGCTGTAAAAACTCCAGCCTGTCCAGACATCGAGTCTACGGGTTTCCAAATAAGAAAATCAAGCCTCTATCTTCCTTGCCTGGGGGTGTTTTGTGCAGCTGAAAATACGGGACTTCTGTAGCCCACATCAGCATCTGTACCAGGTCAGGGAGGTCTGTGCTGGCCTCCAGAGACCCATGGCGGGGTTTAAAAAATTTAATGCGGATTTCTGGAGCTCAGATCAGCGTCGCCCCGGCCACCAGAAGAGATGTACAGCTCAGCGGGCCAGTCGAGCTGGTTTCTGGGTCGGATCCAGCTCACAGTAGCGTGTATGAGCTCCAGAACCGGATTACAGGTGCTCTCTCTCTCTCTCTCTAACGTGCTAAACTACTTTACGTGAACGGATATTAACGAGTCTGAGTCCACTGACAGACACTCATTATTTTATCATTGTCAAGTATTAATATTATATTAACTGACAATACTATTTTAATTGCCTGCTACATGATAGTAATCTGTACAATATTGTGATGTTAGCACACGAGTTTAAGCTAACATCGTTAACTCACCAAGACACCTGCTCCTCCACAGCTCAATTTCTCTCATTTGGCCGTTCGTTTCTCCCTCTGGCTTGTCTCCTGCTCTCTGAGGCGTGCAGCAGACTCATATTTTTATGGTTTTGGTCCATCATAAGTATAATTATAAACATTTAAAGTTTCCTCTGTGTCAGAGCTGCATTAGAATCCATATTTTTCTCTGGATTTCTCTAAAAGCCTAAATAATTTACGAATGTGTAAAAATATGATTTATTAAACATTGGTTCATGGTAGTCTCTAACTTGCAATTTGCTCTTTAAGGTCTAAGAATGTGGAGATTAATAAACATTTGTTGTCTTGCTCACAAGGCGTAATGTGAAATTTAGCCCTAGAAATAATTTGGTTGGTAACTTTGCTGTCACTGAACTAAAAGCATTAATGGACCACACACATATACAAGCATAAAAGAAAACATCAAATAAAAGTCTTAAACTTATCCGTTTGTGCGGACATTGTCCAACAGCAGAGCAGGGAAAGAATGATTTTATGAAGACTGTAGAGCAGCTAAATGTTATAGACTGCAGCCACTTTCAGCCAAGAACATGTTCTAATAGCACCTATAATTCTTAAGAAGTCAACAGTGATTTAGCTAGATTTGGCTTCTGTGCAAACTCTTCCAGGCAAGAAAAGCCAAAGAGTTGGCATTTCTTTACTGCTTTCCTGTACTTTAGTCTTAAATATCTAAATTACTCTGTAAAACTCGGATAGTTAGTGAAGCTTAAGCAGGACGGTGTTTTCGTCATGGTCTCTACTGCGCTAATTGCACCTTTTTATTCCATGGCATTGTTAACACTTCCACTATTCCATATTTGAGAATGAAAGGGTGACCGGAGATCACTCACTGTCAAAACCAGCTAGACGTCTAAGCCAGGGTGTTAGAAATAGACACAAGTGTCCTGTTGAAAGGTCATGTGACTTTGTCACAATGATGATGATAATATCAGACGAAATGGAAAACAAAGTTGGCAGTATGAGCACACGGTTGGCTCCGCGTCAGTAGGGTGTGGCACTTCGTGCAAGTAATAATTA
This sequence comes from Aphyosemion australe, assembly GCA_006937985.1. Lineage (NCBI taxonomy): Eukaryota > Metazoa > Chordata > Actinopteri > Cyprinodontiformes > Nothobranchiidae > Aphyosemion > Aphyosemion australe. Next base: position 659,878 of record SSNS01000085.1, read on the forward strand.
GATGTGGAACTGAGTCACAGAGCTTTTGTCTCTTTGCCTGCTGTAAGTCAGCCCACCGCTGCTGTAACTGGCCCTCAGAATCCAGAAGATTGTCACTGAGTTGTATTTGACATCAGAGCAGACCATGTTTGGGTTGTGGCAGGACTAACCCTAACCCAGTTCTGAACAAGGTATCCTGTTTGTCACAACTGTCTTTCATTAAAGCCCCAGTGTGTAATATTTCTACCTGTTTACTACCAAATTCTGTGTATCCAGTGTACAAACAAATTTTACATTTTTAATACATAAATTGTGATCGACGCTCCATGGTCATCCTCCATCTTGAAATACGGTAGCTATTTAGGGACATATGAGCTCCACGTTACAAGTTTGCACTATGACTGTAACCTGAAAGAAACAGCAGAGGGCAGCGGTGCGCCCTCGAAGCATGGAGTCTGCCAATTCAACTAAGAAGGAGAGACTAGCTGCTACACCGTTGCTGTACTTTGTTAGTTTGAATAACAAACAATGAAATCAAACGACACATCAAAATAGTAGGTCTTATTCATTTCCAACACTCGGCAGCCGCATAGGATGAGTACCCCGCCCGCAACAGCTAGACACCAGCCTCCAAGTGTTGTTCCTGACTCACCTCAAGCTGATCATTTCTTTTCATCATAATAAAGCTCCCAATCCGGTCCCAACGTATCAGTTCCAAAGTCCTTCAAGAAAGTTCCTTCTATTAAAGCCTCCTCTCTTACCACAGCCTGCCGTGTCTCTCCCAACACGCCGGTGGCTATGTTAGCATTAGTTTACTTCAGAGCCGGTGGCTACGTTAATATTAGTTTACTTCAGAGCCGGTGGCTACGTTGGCATTAGTTTACTTCAGAGCCGGTGGCTATGTTAGCATTAGTTTACTTCAGAGCCAGTGGCTACGTTAGCATTAGTTTACTTCAGAGCCGGTGGCTACGTTAGCATTAGTTTACTTCAGAGCCGGTGGCTACGTTAGCATTAGTTTACTTCAGAGCCGGTGGCTACGTTAGCATTAGTTTACTTCAGAGCCGGTGGCTACGTTAGCATTAGTTTACTTCAGAGCCAGTGGCTACGTTAGCATTAGTTTACTTCAGAGCCGGTGGCTACGTTAGCATTAGTTTACTTCAGAGCCAGTGGCTACGTTAGCATTAGTTTACTTCAGAGCCGATGGCTACGTTAGCATTAGTTTACTTCATCTCCACAGCGTGTCACCAGCTCCAGCCAAACCTCATTGGCTATCCAATCGCTAAACAGCCAGTGGTTGATGTTAGCTCCATCTCCCCTGCGGCTCACACCGTATGCCACGATCAGCTGATGGCTAACCGGCAGAAGCTTGTTTACTCCGCTGCTCTGATCCACATGACACCGGACGCCACAGCTGATGTCACCCCTCCTCCGTGTGTGAATCGGTGACAGCTATGCTAGCTTCCTTCAAGACTAGTAGGTTGATATAACAGCTAAGAGCAGTGTTTCCCCTAGAAATGTTTCCAGCTGTGATGCTTGTTGACTGAGGGGGGTGGGGTGGGGGTATTGCGGGGGACCGGCATTCCACTGGATGCGTAAGTTCATGGCGCGTAACATAATAGACGCAGTTTACCTGAGAGCTACAATCCTACCGGGATGTGAAATGGCAGCTGGTCCCGCGAGGTCACAAAAACACCAGACAGTTGCAAAACCGCGCATGATTTCAGGAGTTCACATGATAACAAGCAAGGAGAAAGATAATAGCATGTATCCTAAAAGGTCTGTGGTTTATTTCCTCTATGGTTTACCTCGGTTACGGAAATTTCACAAGTAATGATGTACTTTTTCTACTAGTTACGCAAATGGAAATCTGCATGTGGCTTTTATTTTGAAAGATTCTGAATGTTTTACACTGTTTTTGTGTCTGACTTCCTGTCTGGACCGATCTGAAGTGCTGAGCTTGATGTGTTCTGGAAGCTTAGCGTGTAAAAATAGACTTGAAGTATAAATGTAGCAGAGCAGCACATCAGTACGCCTATGGGACGTTTCCAACAAGGCAAAGCTTTGCAGCTGGTAGAACTGCACCCATCCACTATGACAGCGGCTAATTGCTGCGTACTATGCTTAAAGGATGTTCTGCAACACTTGCACGTCTGGTGGAAAGGCCGGGTTACCCCTCATCTGAGGCCAGTTGTCATGAGAGACCACAACAAGGCCTGATGTGCTTAGCCTTTGAGGTAGCCTGGAGGAGCGTGGAGTTGTTGCATGGCTCCTCCTTAAAAAAAGCCCCTTTAGCTTGTTCAGACATATGATTTCAAGGCCTCTTGGTTGTTTTCCTCTGGAGGTTTTCTGGGCACATCCTACTGGAAAGGATGCTGAGGTAGAAGCAGGAATTGCTGCAATTATTCCTGGGAATGTCTTAGGATACCCTTGGAGGAACCTGAGGTTAGGTTTTCTTTCTGGACCTGTGACCTACATGACCTGACCTTAGATTACCAGATGAGGTTTGATGGATGATTGAACTGCCTCAGTCTGGCCAATATTTCATGTAAACAACATTTACCAATAACTAATCTAGAGGCATGTGCAAGTCAGAGTTACATTTGCATCTCTGAATGAACTGTTTCTGTGAGCAGAATAAAAGGGAATAGACCATAACGGACATGAAGTGAGTCATTCCAGCAGAGTGGCCAACCAATCAAACCTGCAGCAAAAACCAGTTGGTGGGGAAGAACCAGCACAGCTTTGTTCTGCAAACATTAACTAATGATGTCATCTACCAGTTCCTGTCATGTGGGGAAACAGAATCTCTTCCTTGAGCAGATTGTACCAGAATCAAGTGGCCTTGCCCTTTAGAAAAGCTGACACTTAGATGACTTTAGGGCTAATTGATCATTAATAATTGCCAAATTCCTTTATAGGTGCAGCACGTTCAAGGTTATGCTATCCTGCATGCACGGGCACTTTCATGGAGCTAAGCCTAACATGCAACAACTCATTATAAAACACACACACACATGCACATGCACGCACACACACACACACACACATGCATGCACACACACACTCACACACACACACACATTCTCATCTTGCATAAATTGTGAGGACCTACATTGACTTCCATTAATTTTAGTGACTGGATTGTCCCGAACCCTAACCCTAGCCAATCTATTCCTAACCCTAGTCTTAACTAAAACGTAATTCACACCATACCTATAATACTGAGTAGAGCTTTGTAACATTGTACCAAAGTGAGGACCAATAAAAAGGTCCTCACTTTGCAACTAATGTCCTCACTTTACAGTTGAAAAGTTTGTCATTGGACCTCACTTTGATGTATAGACAAGTACACACACACACACACACACACACACACACACACACAACTGCTACAGTAAAGTAAAAACAAAAGTGAGAGGTCTTCTGAGGGTTTTGCTAATGTGGGCTGGGAGGAAACATGCAGCAGTATTTCACCGAGCGAGCAGTAAAACACTTTAGGCACGAGCCCCACATATCAGCCAAACTGCTCCCATTGCTCCACATGACCTCATGCAGCAGGGTGAACCTCCCAGGGTCTATTAATGTTTCTCCTGACCCAGAAACATCCGACACACACCTACATATCTGGAGGGTCCAGGTGAACGGTGATCCTGAGCGTTACAAACTGACTCACTCCTTTGAGGTATTTACCTCACACATCTTTGTTTTTCCTCTCAGTCCAGAGACATTCTAAAAACGATGACAGCTTGTGTGTTTGTGTAAGCTGTCACCTGTCCCGCCAGGATGCTGAGTGAATCAGCTCATGTCTTTAGTCCTCTTGTTTGGTGTCTATTTTTTGTACACAACCAATACAACTCCCATAAGAGAGATGTCTGAACTAGTTCTCTTCCTGGTTTTATTTTAGTTTTTCTGTAATTGACCATTTTTTCATGTATAAAACCACCAACACAAAAAAAATTTTGAATTGTTCCTCTAAGGGATGTCAGACAACATACTGGAAGCATTATTAAATAAAAATCTTCATCATGCTGGCTTTCGGGCCTGGACAGAGATTGGGAAATCACAGGACAAAACAATAGACAAAATAGTCTTTTTACTTATATCCTTTGGCGTTAGAATCATAAAAATCTGTCGAGGTAACACGACTGTAGCACAGAAATGCTTAAATACCTGTAGACCAACAGAAAGAATAAGATACAGACCAAATGTCTGCAGATGAAATGATTGAAAACATCAAACCAAGAAGGTGTAGAAAAAAGGGAAAAAACAGAAGTGATCAACAGAATAACCGAAGATTGAACAGACAGATCATTGTGTCCATGTTTTGTATTTTGGGCCCATTTATTTACATATCTGATTTAACTAGAGGCCTAGCATTCCCTGAAGGAAGGCCTGTTGCCTGCTGCTTTTATGACAGAGCTGGAAGGTCTCATGTGATCTGTTAATGTCCAAGGTACAGCAATGAATCTTAGCTAGCAACCTCCCAAAGTTAGCCCAGTATTTATAAACTCAGAGTTATAGCCATTTTTGTGTTTGCAAAAGTTGATCAGATGTGGTGATTTGAGTAGACTCCAAAAGCAGATGAGTTCTAATAGGGGTGTACCAGTATCCCTATGGGATGGGTACCTTTGACATTTGAATCGATACGGTACTTAACGGTACCAATTTTTGATACTTTTGAGTGTTTTATAATTATTTAAATTTCTTTTTAAATTAAATATCTATTTTCTTCTCAATATAACCATAGGGCGATGGTGGCAGAGGAGTTAAGTTGCCGCCTTGCAACCGGAAGGTCGCAGGTTGGCAACCCGCTCAGTCTGTCGCTGTCGTTGTGTCCTTGGGCAAGACACTTAACCCAACTTGCCTGCTGGTGGTGGTCGGAGGGACCAGTGGCACCAGTGTACGGCAGGCCCCGCCTCTGTCAGTGCGCCCCAGGGCAGCTGTAGCTACAACGTAGCTCATCCCCACCAGCGTGTGAATGGGTGGATGGTACCTTGGTACTTACCTCCGTATGAGGGTCATAGGTCAGTAAGTGGTTAGTGTGCTGTAAGAATCACTGTTTGATACATAACTTGGTATCAGGATCAAAGTTCAGGAAATGCCAAATGCTAGTTTCGTTGGGCTTTTCTGGGTTTTTAAAATTTTATCAGACAGTGACTCACCCAGAAGCATAGTCCGAAAAACAAATGACACTTACCGGCAGCTGGTCCTGTTCAGCAGGTGTCTTCACCCTCAAACTGAAAAAAGTGCTTTTAATGATTAACTTCTGACATCCAGTGGTGTCGGCGACATTTTGGTGAGAAATGGACACACACACACACACACACACACACACACACACACACACACACACACACACACACACACACACATTCTATTATTTTGATGTAATTCCATGGTTAATTACAGTGTAAACTAGATAAATTGCATTTCTTGCAGAAATGCGTTTGAATGCTGTATTGCTGAATACAATAGCTGAAACTGCTGAATTGAAGCTAAAACTAAGCTTAATTGTCAAAATGTGCTGAATGTATTTGAAGTTATAGGAGCAAAAATTGCTAAAAATTTTTAAAAGGCCGAAAAGTAAGTAGAGAATATAGAAAAATATCCTAAACAGCAGAAAAATGAAATCTCTAAACATAGTTAAAAAAACTGAGCAGCTAAAATGTTTAAACAGCTCATATTTGAGTATAAGTAGTTAAATTTTCACAATTATTTGAATTGTGAAGTTAGCAGGATATGCTGAATTTTGAAACTGATAGCTGAGTAGCTGAACTGAAATAAGCAGTTTTCTGCTGCGAAAATTTAACGAAATTGTAAAAATGAGCTGAAAAGTTTGAAAGATTTAGGAGCAAAAAATCACTAACAAGTGTATTAAAGCCAAATAAGTAAGTGGAGAAAAGAGAAAATAAATCTAAACAGCAGAAAACTGAAATCTCAGTACACAGTTTAAAAAACTGGACAGCTGGAATGTTTAAACAGCTATGAGTAGGAATAGTTTAATAGTTAAATTTTCACAATTAGCTGAACTGTGACTTTAGCAGCTGAAATTGATGAACATGCATTAGAACTGAAGTGAAGTTGAAAATGAGTTCAATTGTCAAAGTTAGCAGAATGAGATAAAAAATAAACTGTTAGAAAGAGCAGAAATTGAACTTTAAGGTTTCAAAACTTTCTCAGCCAATCAAAGACCAGGGATGGTGGACGTCTGGTTTACAGAATCCAAGCTGATCGATTTGGTGTATAACATGTCTGGGTGCGTATTTCTGTTAACTTGGAAGAAGCTTGAACTCTCTCGGCCAATCAGAGAGCAGGGCTGGGGGACGGCTTGTTTCCTGAGACCAAGCCGATCAATTTGATGTATAACATGTCTGGGGGTGTATTTCTGTTAACCCAGAAGAAGCTTGAAATCTCTCAGCCAATCAGAGAGCAGGGATGTTGGCGGTTGGGGGGGCAATGGGTTCCTAAGACCAAGCCGATCGATTTGATGTATAATATGTGTGGGTACGTATTTCTGTTAACCAAGAAGAATCTTGAACTCTCTCAGCCAATCAGAGAGCAGGGATGGGGGGTGGGCACTGGGTTCATCAGACCAAGCTGATCAGTTTGATGTATAATATGTGTGGGTGCGTATTTCTATTAAGCAAGAAGAAGATTAAAATCTCTCAGCCAATCAGCGGGCAGGGAAGGGGGTGGGGGGGCATTGGGTTCCTTAGACCAAGTTGAACGATTTAATGTATAATATGTGTGAGTGTGTATGTCTGTATAGCCAGAAAAAAATTGAAAACTCTCAGCCAATCAGGGAGAGGGGGGGGGGGGGGGGGGG
>SSNS01000085.1:666718-703041 GCA_006937985.1 Aphyosemion australe
GAGAGAGAGAGAGAGAGAGAGAGAGAGAGAGAGAGAGAGAGAGAGAGAGAGAATTTATTCTGGGTCTGGGTTCTGATCCTGGTTCTGATCTTAAACCAGATGCTGGTTCTGATTCTGGTTTGCTGAAACAAGCAGACAGACTGATAGAGTCGTATATCCACTGTCAGACAGCCAATCAGAAAGCTCCATTATCACACCACTGGTGGAGTGCTGGTAGACGCAGGCAGGGAGGCTTTGGATCTGTGCTTCAGATGTCAAATCGAAGGCTTGAAACGTCTCATCACCATTCGAAAAGTATAGCATCGATTTGAAAAATTCCAAAAGCGTCAGCATCAGAAGGCTTTGGTGGTGCTGTATTTAATTTTTTGTGTGCCTACCTAGAATATTTGTAGGAGAAATGATGAGATCATTTATACTGTCTGGAGCAGAAAATGCCTGTTTTTTATGGGAGGAAAATGTGGCTGAATCCTCTTTCAGATGCTTGTAACTCAAGAACCGTGACAGCTACAGCTAAAACAAAGACATCCCATCGAAGCTGACAAAAAAACCTTCTGTTTTTAAAAACAATCACGCATGAACTCTAAAAGATGTGGTTGTAGCAGATTTTTCTTTAGAGAAAGTCATCGGAGACAGCAGCTGATCAGTAGGAGAAAATCTGGCTCACTCCTCCTTCTGAGGCTCGTAGCGCCCAAACCGTGACAGATACAGCTAAACCAGACATCCCATCGAACCTGACAAACAAATCTACTGTTTTTGGAAAAATGATGAATAAACTCTAAAAGATGTGGTCGTGGCAGATTTTTGTTTAGAGAAAGTCACAGGAGACTGCAGAAAACTTTGATCTGCAGCTTCAAAGGCCTCCAACCTCTCATCACCATTCGAAAAGTATTGCACCGATTAGAAAAATTCCAAAAGCGTCAGCAGCAGAAGGCGTCGATGGTGCTCTGTGTGAATTTTTGTGTGGCTACGTTGAATTGTGTAGGAGATATGAGGAGACAATTTCAGCTGTCTGACTTAGAACAGAGCAGAAAATGCCTGTTTTTTATGGGAGGAAAATGTGGCTGAATCCTCCTTCTGACGCTTGTAACTCAAGAACCGTGACAGCTACAGCTAAAACAAAGACATCCCATCGAAGCGGACGAGTAAAACTACTGTTTTTGAGTAATTGATGAGTGTACTCAAAAAAATGTGGTCGTAGCAGATTTTTGTTTAGAGAAAATCATCTGAATCTGCCGTTCTCCAGATCTGAAGCTCCAAACATCAAATTGCAGGGCTCGAACCTCGCATCACCATTCGAAAACTATTGCACCGGTTCGAAAAATTCCAAAACCGTCAGCGGCCGAAGGCTTTGATGGTGCTCTGTGTGAATTTTTGTGTGCCTATCTTTAATATTGTAGGAGATATGACGAGTACAGTTTAGCTCTCGGAGAGCGATCGAAGCACCTGAGCTGAGAAAAAATTGAATGGCTGCCAATGGGAGAAAATCTGGCTGACTCCTCCTTCTGAGCCTCATAGCGCAAAAACCGTGGCAGCTACAGCAAAATCGAGACCATCCCATCGAAGCAGACAAAAAAACCTACTGTTTTTGAGAAAATTACGCGTCTACCCCAAAAGATGTGGTCGTAGCAGAATTTCCCCTTCGGGATTTGAATCTGAAGCTGTCAGTCACAGTGGGAAAGGCATGACCATATTTGGGACAGCACAGCCCAGCTGCTGGGAGGAGAAATATTTTAAAACCTTTCCAAACTAGTTAACGCTACGACCACAATTTTTGGAGTACGTCCATAAATTATAGCTCAAAACGGAGGAAAATCCGTCAGCTTTCATCCAGCGCAAGTCTCATTTCCCTCGGTTCTACGGTTCTCTCANTAGAAAAACCGTAAAAGATATCAAGAAGCTGAAAAAATTTGAAATAGTTGAACTTCTTTTGAGTTTGTTAAAAGTTGAATGAAGTCTCTAGGTTGAAGTTAACCCTGGCAAGTAAGAGGTCAAAAAGATGAACGATTTTGTGCAAAATTGAGCGATTTTAAGCATTTTCCATTCATTTCAATGGGCTGAAAAATCGCAGAAAAAGCTGAATAAATCGGAAACGGTTGAAGATATCAATACCAAGAGATATAGCCGGAAAGAGCTGAACGAGCTGAACGGTTTGATACCAAACTTGCTGAAATAGCTGAAAAACTGTAGGAGGAGATACAGTTCAAAAAACGTACGGAATCTGAAAAATGGAGGAGGAGAAACTCAATACTTTGAATGCTTTACCAAGCATTCAAACTAATTAGCAACAAGAGTTAGCTGTTTGTCAGTGTCCAGTTTTTGAAATTTCCTAAACTCTCTGATGAAGGCTGGCAGGACGCTCATCAGTTCTCTAAACAGTGACTATTTAAAACTTTTACATAGAAACACAGTTCAGAATATCTAAAAGATATATGTTTAATTGTTCTTATGAACAAACATTTTTTTCCACCAAATGTTTCCACCAAAAAGTAAAAGCTATGGAGTGGACTAATTGCCGAACACAAAGCAGGTGTGGCAAAAAGTTGTTTACATTCACAGAAGAAAACAAGAAGAATTTTACAAGATAAAATATTTGTTAGCTAGAACTCATGGAAACAAAGCAAATGTATTTTGGTTACATCAGAAACTGCAACAAAGCTTGACATGAATAAGTATCACAGCCCAGAGCCATGTTGGCTGATCTGGTCAGAGATATTTATCTTTAAAATGTCAGCTGCCAGTTTTCTTATTAAATGTAAAAACTGGACTGAACTGGGTCTAAAATGCAACACAACAGCATTTTAAAATACATTTTGTACACAAAAACAAATGAACAACACCACCTGTGTCCAATGTAATAGCCGAGCTTGCCAGAAATGCTGCAGTGGAGACTCCACTTTAATTTGGTCAGAGGCAGAACATCTCAGGATGATGTCAGCTGGAGCTTTAGTTGTAGTCGTATGGAGAAAGTATCAGTATCAGTTACTTTGTCCTACCTACGATGGAAAAACAAAAAATACAGACCCTAGCAGAGAAGTGCCACCAGTGTTGGGAACGGGACGCGGATTATTTGTTTAAACCTCCAGATGCAGGGCCTCCAGAACTGTGAAACCCAATACTTGAGCCTGATCCTGGGTAGAGACAGATCATTGCACAATGTGAGACGAGTGCAATCCTCCACACTTTGTGTGGACCAGAACCATCAGAACCAGTCTGAGGGCTGTGTGGGAGAAATAACATGAAATTTTAAGACAACAGTTACATTAAAAAGGATTCCATTCTGAAATCAAAAAGCACATCATCCCAAATGCTGTAGCCTCAGAGTTTTGTTCATGTTGCGTCTCCGGCATAAATCTACATAGTGAACTAGGAGACAAAATAGCATTTAAGATGTTTATTTTCTGCCAGGTTTCAGCTCGTTCCTGTACAGAATGGCATTTAGCCTGAGGGAGAGCTCAGGCCAACATAACAAACAAAACAAGCCTGAAAGTAAATAATAGTTTACCTAACTACAAGAAAACAAAATATACAAACCAACAGAATAACCTACCTAACAAGTGCATAAAAAGGAGAAAACTGGATTAAACAGAGAGGACACACCCACTGACAAAGGAGGAGGCAGAGCCTACAACCAAACTAAAAACATTACGTCGCTGAAAAATATAACATCCACATCGGGGATGTAACGTGTCTACAGTTTAACATCATATCAAGGAACTGTGGCCCAAAGATTCCAGAAGTGTGAAACAATTTCTGTTTTTGAAGCTGGTCCAGTTTTGTAAACTTGTTGGGAAACCACAAGCGGTCAATATCTGTCAGTGGGATATGTGATCAATACAAACTGCTTCCACACACATAGGGAGCCTTGTTAAACATCAGAGCTGGTGACCTGGTAACTGCGACCTTGTGTGGAAAGAAATCTATCAAAACTATTTTTGCACCCATTTGGCACTATGGTTGGATTTTTTAAAAAAAGCACAAAACATGGTCTGTTGTTACTAAGAACCCTAACATTTCTCCGTAAAGAGTCAGTAGAACACTGTTGTATACAGAAACTGTTTGAACTACCAAAATACTTTTTACAGAAACTGTGTTGTCTTGTGAGGGCATTTGTTACCCCTGTTTTGAATGACCCTGGTAGAGACGTAGTTAAAGTCCCAAGTCATCATCACACGCTGGTGAAATTACATCTCTGCATTTGACCCATCCCCGTGGTGGGGAGCCGCGCTCGGGAACTATTTGGTGGTTTAACCCATAGATATCATATATATCCAGAGCTCTCAAGCTCTCAAGCCTCACGCATTTTCCTGTCTTACACGGTGGTCCGCTTAAGCCTGCCACACACGAGAGCCAATAGCTGAGCTACCGGTCATTCGAGGCCGTTTGCTCAGCAGATTACTCACTGTGTTGCTCCTAATTTTCACTGAGTTTTCTGCCTCACGAGACGCTGAGGTGAAAATCAAACCGGTTTGATACTTTCCGCCCCACAGGGGGCAGAAACTCGCCGTGTGCGCACTGCGTGAGCAGCCGGCTGAGCTGAAATCTTCCAAGTGACCAATCACAGCGCATTCTCCCCTCACATGATTCCAAGGTGGCAGCCTCCTGTCTGCATGACGGAAAAATAAACAAAACAGAGACTTTAAGCCCTTTTTATAAGACACACCATGCCGGCAAATCAGCGTAATATTACCGCAACGTGTTTCTTATGAACGCGCCATGGCGGTATCACGTTGCGGTAATATTGCGGCTTCGCCGGTCTAATAAACGCACATTAAGCATTGGCGCAACAGAGGGAGGTCATACATGTGATGAATTAATGCCGAGCTCCGGCCAGGAACTATATTGAAAACACGCGCTTAAGTTTCACTTTTGTAAACAAGACCAGCTGAGAAACTGGAGTGATGCAAAGCTCCGGGAGCTTTTCTCCGTTAGATCTGCAGCTCAGATCATCTGACAGCTCACAGGGATGGTGGATGACAGACACCTGCACAGCTTCGATCGCAATCAAAAGCAAGTTATGTCCAAGATACACGGAAGTCCGCAACACGCGCTTAAGTTTCACTTTTGTAAACAGAATCAGCTGAGATGATCATTTGGAGCGTTGCGGTGCTCCGGGAGCTTCTCTCCGTTAGATCTGCAGCTCAGATAATCTGACAGCTCACAGGGATGGTGGAGGACACACACCTGTAGCTGGTTGTTAAAAAAAAAAAAAGCGCGGCTTCGATCGCAATAAAAGGCAAGTTATGTCCAAGATAAACGGAAGTCCGGGACAGTGCAGAGACCGCCCCCATACCTCCATCGCGTAATCTTTTATAAAACGGGCATGATTGCGCAACATCTGAGCTCTTATAAACGACCTAATGCTCCCTGATGCCGCATCGGCTTTGCGGCAAATTGGCGGCATTGTTTTATAGAAAGGGCTTATGACGGTGGCGACGACGCCTCATCAGCAAAACAAGTATAAGCATTTCCTCCTTATCCAGCTCCGTCTCCGTTTTGTTTATTTTTCCGTCATGCAGACAGGAGGCTGCACCCTTGGAATCACGTAAAGGGAGAACGCACTGTGATTGGTCACTTGGAAGATTTCAGCTCAGCCGACTGCTCACGTAGTGCGCACACGGCGAGTTTCTGCCCCCCGTGGGGCGGAAAGTATCAAACTGGTTTGATTTTCACCTCAGCGTCTCGTGAGGCAGAAAACTCAGTGAAAATTAGGCGCACACAGCGAGTAATCTGCTGAGCAAATGGCCTCGAATGACCGGTAGCTCAGCTGTTGGCTCTTGTGTGCGGCAGGCTTTAGGGACTGTCAACAATTTCTAGTCATTTGAGAACGCATACAAAAAGTCAAAAGCTTCCAGCTTCATTGATTAAATTATTCAAAATCAATTTACAGTTCTGTTTCTAAACTAGACCAATGAGACACGTTTTATAACACATTTCATACAATCTGATCTTTTTCATTTAGATTTTCATTAAAAAATTTTTTTTTTTTCAAAAGCTTCTAGGTAAACTGATAAAAAAAAATACTCAAAACCAATTCCCAAAGGTGGCAGCTTGGAACTACTAAGCAATAAAGACACAAATCCCTCTTTTGAAGAGGATTGCTTTGGAGTGGGAGGAATGGAATTGATTTGGGGTCATTGATCAATTTATTTGGAAGCTATATACGACAAATTAGTTATTTGTTATTTAATACTTGAAAAAAATCTGACTCAATGAAATTTGTTAAAAACTGCTGTGTCTCATTGGTCTAATTAAATAACAATAACAGGTGAGACGAGCCCCCCACCCCAGTCTCACGCATGAAAAATTTCAAAAGTTGGGAGCCCTGTATATCAGTAGATGCCTTACCCGCACTGTTCGTCAATTGGACGAATGTCCCTAACGCGGCGGCCATCTTACTTTGGACAGCTGCCCCCTTTCATAACATTGGTGTCAATGGTGCATGTACTACTTAAATAACTCTAACTTGCTCAATTTTCAACCAATTTTCAAACGGTTTGATTTGTTATAAACGCCAGAGACGTGGCTGTGAAATATGACGGATTTGGCCGGTTAATTTAAAAATGTGCAAGTATGTCGTCTCAAGCCTATGTGTTGTAAGGTTTGTAATAATGCAACCTGCTTGTAAATCCATTAATATTTAATCGAGTTAAGAGTGTTTTTGTTTAAGTTATTCACTCACCTTCCATCTGCTACCATTGAGAATGGAACGTAAGCTGTCCGAGGTAAGATGGCCGCCGTGTAGGGATGCTGCCGACTCCCAGTTAAGGCATCTAGTGATATATGTGACATCTATGGTTTAACCCCCCCAATCCAACCCCTTAATGCTGAGTGTCAAGCGAGGAGGAATTGGGTCCATTTTTTCAAGGTCTTTGGTATGACCCGACCGGGATTCAAACCCCGATCTCCCAGTCCTGGGGCGGACACGCATGCCGCTAGGCCACCGGAGATGGTACCTTATAAACTAACACGTGTGATGGGTTACATATCTTCACCATCCCTTGGAAACCATCCATTATTAATATGCATCTGGAAGGACTGAGGCAACTGCCAGTCTGATGAATGGTAACACTTTACTCCCAACCTGGGCTGTATTCTGGGTAAATGTCTTTCCTGATAATCTTTTTTGGCCATGGTTCCTCTAGTGAAAGAGAGCAGAGGCAAAGAATGGCCCCAGGAAAACACCCTGGTTCCTAAAAAAAGGTTCCTGAATAGAAAATGTGCCTATAGTTGGTCCTTAATAGTCAACATGTTTGTGACAGAAGGGAGAAAATTGCCTCCATGTGAAACTTTACAACCAGAAAACCATCCAGGATCAATTTTAAGGCAACAAGATGTTGTTCTGCTGTTTGGTTTTTGCATTTTACCTTCAGTATGACCACAAAAACAAGACAGAAACTCCAGCTGCAGTAACCAGGAGACAAACATCAACAACTCTGCTGGCTTTCCTCTCCATCACTCGTCTGTACCTTGAGGCGTGTGCCTTGTTACCATTTATACGCCATCAAACAGTGGCATGAATACTGGACACATTTATACACATACGCACCTCATAAAAGGTCAATCCCCAAAACACGTTGCTGCCTTGAGTCATCAACAAAATTGGAAAATTTTATTTTTCTCTTTCTTTTTTTTTTTATTAAACAGAAAAACACAAACCGAGAAACAGAAAGAAAAAACAGCCATAAAAACAATTTGTCATAATTTTCCGCTGCCGGTAGCTGTGGACAGAATGAGAAAGTAGAGGTGGTGACTGGAGATGTGCATTTTAAACTTTAGAGCTCCACCTAAAATGGGAGGGGAGAGGTGCAGCACCGTTGTGTACCAACCGGGACTGGGGTGACCCTTGGTATGCTGCGTAACGTGGTTGTGGAGGTGATAAACGGAGCACGTCTGGGTAATGTTGAGGAGTGTGTGTCTGGTCAGTGTAGAGACTCCCTGGTCTGGCTGGTCTTCGGGACATAAGCCATCCGTTACACAGAGACAGTTACACACCAGACTAAATGAGGCTGAACCAGCGGTCTGACTGGAGGTGTGTGTGTGTGTGTGTGTGTGTGTGTGTGTGTGTGTGTGTGTGTGTGTGTGTGTGTGTGTGTGTGTGGGTGTGTGTGTGGGTGTGAGGGTTAGTGCTAAATGTTCATGTAGCTGTGTCTCCACTACATGTCACCACTCTCATAAAAGTCATCACAACAAGCACTAACCTCGAAACCTGAGCAACCTGTAAGGTTTGAAAAATAATAATAACCTGAGTTGAGCTTATTACTTTTTCCACAATGACAACGTTGTTTGTGCGACACTCCTAAATCTAAAACTTGTACGTTGCCTACTTTTATTTGGAAATGTCCCTGGCTAGTCCTCTTCACTTCGTTGGGCCTGCTTACGACTAACTGAGCTGCATTTTCCAGCCAAAGGCAGCACGTCTAAAGTAAAGCACAAACAGAAGATGAACAGAAGAATAAAACCAAACATTATGTTTTTGACTTGTTTTCGACTCAAGCAAACGACCAAAGCGAATAAAAACTTTCATCTGTGCTAAAGAAGAAAGACTCGTGTTGTTATAATACAGAATTGAAATAATGAAAACCAAACTCGGGGGTTAGGTCCTGCCTACACTTCTCTGGTTAGAGATGTGTCAAAAAATCATCAGGTCAATGGAATTTGGCAATATTCATTATGATCAAATCCAATGTGCGATCATCCAGTCTGAACTAAAATCTGCCTTCTCTTGCAAAGCAACTATGCAATGGCATAGGGTAGAAACTGTAAGCTTCCTGAATCTTCTTTTAAAGCTGTTAGGGCAAATCTCCAGAATAAGCTAGATTTTTAACTCAAACACGGTCACAGAACACTCACCCCTCCCCTCAGGTGTCTTCCCTGAGACGTTTCTGCTGGAACTGGAAACCCACATTGCCAGAGGAAACGAGAGAGCGCTAAACACCAGTCGCTGTTTTCTTGTGTAATACCGTAAATCCTCTAATGCAGGCCCGGGCCTTTATTTACTCAAGCGCATCCTTGTTCAGGCCTTTATTGGAAGGAGGCCAGAATTAGAGGCAGGCCTATATTTCAATTTGAGCAAAATAAACTACCAGTAGAATGAATAAAAACAAGATTTTGTGTCTATTTGAGTGGTGACTGAAGTCTCACGTGCAAATCAAAAGCGATGATTGGTGGGTTTCACTCACGTGACCCTGCCGCCGAGCTCAACTCAAACAGTGGACAGGAAGTGTTTTGCTCTACTATAAAACACAGCGTGACGGATGAAAGTGAGTGTTTTAAACGAGCTGGCACAGACACGATATCTTCCTTTAGGTTATGACTCATTTAATTTTAAAAGTTGGACTTTTAATACATGCTGGAGGATTTACCCAACGCTGAAGCGATCGACACAACAAACTATCTCGTGTGGCAAATCTCATATTACACTGCAAACCAAAAGCCTTTTATGAGTCTGAAAGCCTACAACTATTTTATTTCAGGTTGGTTAACAGTTTATCCGAGATCCGGAGAAGCTTTAAATGACCGTTGTCTTGTTTATGCTCGTGAGATGTGCTATTTTAGCTACGTAAGTAACTCGTAATGATAGCTAAGGCTAACGGTGAGTACGTGCTAGGATCTACTTATAACTAACATTTTAAGCCTTTTTAAATCCACATTTCTGGTACATTTGTTTGATTTTATTAAGGTATTAATGCCACGTTACAACACTGAGTTAACTGCTAAAAACATTAGCACTCTAAAAGCTAGGAAGTGAGGACAAATGAAAACAGTCTCAAACTGTTTACCTGCTGTTTTTGTAGCTGCGTTTCTAAATAACTGTTCAATAAAACGCCATAAAAAACCTTTAGTAAGCCCTTACCTGTGATGAAGTGATCACTGCAAACCAGCATTTTCCGTTCTGTTTCTGCTCATCTTGCAGCCGGAGATTATGATCCACTAGTCCGCTGTTACCGTAAAACGTGGTATACGTGCGCCTCGAAAAATCGAGCGAGGGCTCACTTTACTGTCGATCTCCAAAAAAAAAAACACACACACACACACACACTGTCTCTAATAGTAGCCCCGGCCACTATTAGAGACCGGCCTTTATTTACCCCCACTGACAGCGAGACCGGCTAATATAGGGGACCCGGCCGGTAATGGAATACAGGCCAATATTAGAGGATTTACGGTAGATACATGAAAATATGAAAATACGTAACAATTGATCTGTGATCTGTTAGTTCTGTCTGAGGAGTGATTTGCATTTGATTGATCATGCCTGAAAGGATCGGGAGTCATGCTGCAGTCTTGCTAGCGCTGCTGCAAAAGAAGCATGGTGTCTGACTCTTTTCCTTGATCTCTCCCGGTTCCAGGTATGAAACATGTGATTATCTGTTTTGAATCTTTCTGAAAATGTTTACCAGGTTAGTCTGTGTTAACCAGTGAAAGATTTACTTCTGTTTTACAACGTTTTTAAGTCATTGCTGGTGGCTAGCTTAACCGTGTTTTCCACAGAGTAACTGCAGCATTCATGAGATGCGTGAGGGTTGTGTTCAGTTTTGTAAGACATGAATGACATTCAACTAGGGCTGTGCAATATGACGAAATGTTTCGTCTGTACGATAGAAAATGTCTATCGTTTAATATGAAGCTCTATCGTTTACACCACGATACGGCGTTTCACGGCAGTATTTTACGTCATGATGCCTTACGGCATGTCCATGCACGCGCGGCGCGCCACGCTAGCCATGCATGAACAAACATGGAGGAGGACGGTAGCGGACGCGGTTCAGACCAGGGTAATTTTCAACAGGATGACCTGCCAACCCAAACAGAGGAGCTTGTACCTAAAAGAGGGGAAACTTCTGTTTTATGGATGTGGTTTGGGTGTAGGAAGGCCGACGCGGACCAGAAAGCAGTTGTTTGTAAAGTTTGCCGGTTCCCGGTGTCAACAACAGACTCCAACACTACAAATGTATTTTATCAGCTGCGCAAGAACCACGATAAAGAATACAGAGAGAGTCAACAAGCAAAAGCCGTAAAAGCAGCGTCAAGTGGTAGCGTAAGCGCTCATAACAAACTCCAGACACAGACGCTGCAACAGGCGTTTAGCCGTGGTGCACCATATAACCACAGCTCCCGCAGATGGAAGGAGATCACTACTGCAGTTGCCAAGCACATCTGCAAAGACATGGTTCCAATCTACACGGTCGAGAAACGTGGGTTTGGGGTTAGGGTTAGGGTTAGGGTTAGGGTCCAATCTACACGGTCGAGAAACGTGGGTTTGGTGAGTTGGTGCAAACACTTGCAATTTTATATTAACTATCAATTTAATTAAAAGAAACAATGCTATATCATTATGTATATCGTTATCAGGATATAAAATGAGCTATATCGGGATATGAAATTTTTGCCATATCGCCCAGCCCTACATTCAACTGTTGTGTCTGTGTTTATTTGAAAGGGAGAAAATGTGAATGAGTCTTAAAATAAGAAACTTAAATTTAGCCAGTGTGGTTACCATTAATTTCAGAAGAATAATAGCTACAGTTGGTTTAGTAAGTTTTCATTTCCTTATTAAGTTGTCATTTAACAACCTACAACTCTTGGAGCAACTGTTAGAAAATGGAAGAGGCTAAAGACGACCGTCAGTCTCCCTCGGACGTGGGCTCCATTCAAGAGCTCACCTGGTGGGAATAAGAAAGATGAAGAATCAGCCCAGAATTACACAGGAGGAGCTAGTCACTGATGAAGAGAGCTGGGACCACAGGTTCAAAGGTCACTGTCGGTAGAACAGCATTGCATTGCTGCTCAAGTCATCACATGTCCAGGCCTGTATGAAGTTTGTCAACAGCAATCTGGATGATCCAGAGGAGGCATGGGAGAAAGTCATGTGGTCAGATGAGACCAGAATAGAACTTTCTGGTTTAAAGCAACATTCCGCTAGCCTAGTGAACTAGACCAAATTCTTGCTTTGCAGAGTTTGGTCTAGGCACGCTTCATTGGAACCCTCGCAGCCCAAACCACTGCTGTGTCTATCCAATCACAACTCGCTATAGTTTTGGTTGGGCCAATCACAGCGCTCTATATTGTGGGCCAATCACAGAGCGGGAGTAGCCGATGATGTCAGCGCTGCGGCCGCGAACCCAAGCAACATGGCGGCAGCACCGGAGCCACGTTCTTTTAAAACAGCTTTGTCATCAACATTGGATTATTTAGACTCCAACGTGCGTAAGTCTGTTGGCTATACTTAGCGGCTTCTTATTTTTATCAAACAAAGTAGTGCAATGTCCCAGTACACCTGATATTCACATGTTTTTATACAAAAACAACAGAAATCATTGACGCCATTAGTGGGTCCCGCTTTTCCATCGCTGTGATTACGTCACGTTGTTCGTTACTCTGATTGGTCCTAGCGCTATCCAATTGCGTGCTGACATTTTGAAAGACAACCGTAGATCCCGCCTCACGACTGAGAGCCATCAATGGTTCATGGCCAGACTATATATACACATATATAGGATGGCTTGCCAGGCTAACATTCCGCAACTTTTACACCTTAAAATTATGCTTTTTTGTAAAGTTTTTGCATCATACTATCATCTATTATGTTCATTTTCATACCTGTGATAGTGTTAGGGGGTCCCACGTCTGTTTACTGCGCAATACAGTTTTTGTGCTTCGGGTAGCGCCAGAAGTACTGACTGGGTGTCGTTTTATGGCAGAATATGGCAAGCCAAAGGGATAAAAAGCCTGGTAGGCGTAGGTCCCCGCGCCATTTAAAAACACAGTTTTTTTCTTAAAAATACAGCCGTGGAAATCCTAAAAAGAAATTGAGGTTTTAATACATTTTTACACATGTGATAAAAAAGGAAAGTTGCCTCTGGCCAATAGCTTGTTCCTGCTTCTTATTTATGTCAGACTATGGAACGCGAGGAGGGCCAAAACAAAACTACGGAAGCCTGCGCGTTAAACGCACGTTAAAAAAATTAATGCCGTTAAGGGGGCTTTGCATTAATGCATTAAGAACGCGCTAATTTTGACAGCCCTAATATATATATATATTTTTTTTCTTACCTCTGAAATAATAATGTTCATATTTATCATAAAAAATATATTCTGTTAATGCTAGCTCTAAAATTGAAGTTGGCCAAAGTTGTCATCTCCACCTGTCAGAAATGGGCTTGCATTTTATTTATGAGAGCTGTGGCATGTATTCAGTAACTTGGCATGGTAGGCCGCTCCTACTTGAGCTAAATCATGGACAAGCAGACAGAAACAGGACAATAAAAAATAGAGAGCGAAAGGGTGGGGCATGTTTAAATATTAATGCAGATTATGAAACTTTTGGCTCTCCCTACAACCCTACACCACGGATTATGAACAAACAGGTTTCCATACTGATAACTGAAACAAGTGCCAGCTCCTGTGTGGACTTTGCCTTTGGCACCCAGCCCTGATGTCTGTACAGTGGCAGTTTGCTACACATGTGTACCATCACACCCCTGCCAAACACTTCCTCATCCAATGAAGTCATTTCTATTTCATTAAAAATGGTTGGTGGAGGCAACAATCTTTCTAATGTGTTTTACGTTTTAGTTGAGTTTTAATTTTAAGTAGCTGTAGAAAACATTTGGCATAGGTTCACAAAGGGCACTGCCCTCTGATTCCTCATTTGTTTCCACCTCTGTAATTCATTTTCAGACCCAAACCAGCTACTGCACTCTCTAGCTCTCCACCCACTTCTCCTCTACTCATTGTGCTTTTCCCCCAGCCCTCCCTGCCTTCGCCTCTCCCGGTTTCCTCCATAATAATGTTAATAAAGTGAACAGAATGGATTATCCAGATTCCCATGGCAGTGGGCCTGAGCACTGCTCGGTCCTCCGCTCCCCTTTGTTTACAACAGGGAATCATTCACTTAGCCTTATCACTTTACACCAACGCTATCTGAGCACACACTTGTACACAGGCGGACCAAACACTCAGTTACTGATTAGCAATGTGTTTACACAGCTCTGAGAAGGTGGGAAACAGAGCCAAAGAAATGTTTTTGAAAGCTGGAGGTCTGCTAAAAATGATCAAAACCCAAATGAAAATAAAGACAGGAGGCATCTAAGAAATACTGAAGACCAAAGGGAGATCAGTCCACAATAACGGGCCCTTATTCCCACCATCCGCTGTGCTGTAATTGATCTAGCAAACGTTTCTCCCATCTATTATAAACTAGCGATGCAGATCACTCCATCAAACTTTGTCCGACAGAAGATGGTGAGCAGTAGACAGGCTGCTCTTCCATTAACTTTGTGTGAGAAGTGGTGAAAAGTTGCGCTTTGTTTGATTATAACTGGAAAATAAATCTAAAACTGCAAAAAGGAACAAGAATTATAATTGGGGATTGATAGTTGCTGACCAATATCTCTCCAGTTACATGAGGAAATGTTTCAGGACCTGAAAAACGTCTGACACAGACCAGACCAGTCCTGCAGAGGGAGTGTAGACGTACCTTCAGACAATAGACAGGAACAGGTTTAGCCAAATTCCCAGACACATCAATTAGTGTAGCACATTACCCATATTGGTGAAACATAAAGTACAGTGTCTTCAGATGAGATCAGGGTACTTGTGAATATTTTAACATGCATGGGAAGAAATATTAGACGACACACAGAAAAGCTGAAACCCAAACCTGCAAAGTGACAGTGCTAACCTTATATACGTATACATATCCCATTATACATGCATGCAAATTCAAAAAATAAAGCTATGACTACCAGCTTAAAGGTGTGGTTCAATGAAAAATAATTTCTGATTATAATTAGTCACTTTATCATGCAGGCTGAACATGAAAATAGTCTCCTCCACCTATCTGCTGCATTAGCTTCTGATAGAAAATAGACGGTGAAACTCTAGGATTAGAAAATCCTGACAGATCTACGTCACACTGTCACTTAACATTCATGGACTCACCCATCTTGACTCACGACGGGGAAGGCTGTTGTTGGTTTAGCGTCCAGGAAACAGCAGAGAACGTCTGGGCTAGTAGAAGCTAACCGTTAGCATTAGCAACTCCACCACACGACAGCAGATAAAACATCAACGTTGCAGCGTAAATGAAGTCAGTGCACAGCAATTTCAGCATGCTCTAATTAACACTACCAGAGTTGATTTCAACACTTTTAAAGTGTCTCTATGGGTCCACACCAGTATAAGTTAATTTATTTCCGGTGTTAGAGTTAATACAGTAACTCTTAACACCAGTGTTAAATTGTCAACTCCAGAACAGTTGGTTTTTGACACTAAATCAGAGTTAAAGTACCAACTCTCCAAAAAGAGTTAAATTAACTCTTACTGGTGTGGACCCATATAGACACTTTAAAGCTGTCCTACAATGCAATTAATCAACAATCTCAAACAGAGCTTTGAGCCTCCAAAAAGCATAAGAACCTTTTTTTTGTCTTTCATCTGTCCCAGGAGCCCTGATACAGGCCATTCTAAACCCCCTTACTCAAGCCTTCAGTGAAAAGAGCTGTTGACCCCTCCCACTCGGCCAGGACATGCTGATTGGTTGGTTTCCCCAGAAGGCCTCAGACACATGCAGGTTTGAGGAGGCGTGGCTCCCCCTTATGACGTGTTAAGGAAGGTTTTCTCAGAACAGGAGGTTTTCTCTCGCCTTTTTCAACTTTCTAATTTACATAAAAAGTAGGTCACACACAGCTTTGACTTTTTGGCATGCTGCTGTTGACCACCCAAGCTGTCTTATTCAACAACAAGGAAAATGTTGGTTTACATTCTAGGTTCCCTTTAAAAGTGTTTTAAATCAACTCTGACAGTGTTAATTTGAGCATGCTGAATCTGTTGTGTAACAGCCACACTGAAAAAAGCCAGCTAACTAATGCCTTGTACCCCTCGTGACTGCGGACAGCCAGTGAGAGAGGGACACAAGGAGTGGAGTCCTGAGTATTTACCATGCACCACTATTGTGACAGTGGAACGGCACAGCGGTCCCATTCTTTTGACCAGCCTCCTCACTACGGTACCAACATGATAATAATAATAATGGGTTAGATTTTAATAGAACTTTTCAAGGCATCCAAAGCACTTTCCATTATTCACGCACTCTCACATTCACACACTGCTGATGATGGTAAGCTACTATGTAGCCACAGCCGCCCTGTGGCGGTCTGACAGAAGTGAGGCAGCCATCCTCTGACCACCACCAAGCCAATCGGGCGCTACCAGTCCAACTTTTAGAATAGGGGTGGAGTCAGTGAATTAACTCTGCAGGTGTTGTAGCCACTGTGGGAGTTCAGAGTTAGCTTTTCAGGAGTTATTTTGTCCAAAATGACTCCTACAGAGTTGATTAGGAAACACTCCTTTTTAACACTTGGGTTTGACTCTCATGTCAGTGTTACATATCACTCTTTTTAGTATTACATTAAATATTCTTAGTGTTAAATTGGACCAACACTCCAAAATTAACACTTTTAAATTTGTTGTGTGGTAGAGTTCTGTTGCTGTTAGCCAATCCAAGGTGAGATCTCCAAATATCAGGAAATAAGACTCCAAATCCTGCCGTGTTCACCTCTCCTCTGATGTGGCTCATTTCTACTTCCTGAAACAGGCACACCGGGCCTTTTTTTCCCCAGAGTACGACTTACAACACATTCACTCCTGCTAGAGACCAACGCAATCTTATTGATTAAATGAGTAAACCACACCTTAAGCAATCAAAGATGTTTAGGCCAGAAAGTGAAGCGTCTGCTGAGTGATGAATGGAAGCACTTTTCAAAGTGTTCCCTTCCCTGGATGCTCCCGCTCCCGACTATCCTACGGCAACGAAGCAAACATATCTTGGCTGCATCAGCGTAGGAGCCTAAAAACCATCAATACAAGTAAAGGAACTTGGTCAAAACGATAGCCAAGCAAAAGAAGGTAAAAACACCAAATGGTGAAGCTGAGCTCCAAAAGTGAAGCAAAGGAAACAGAGGTGAGATTGTGGTGAAGGGGCAAACAGGGAGGAGGAGGGCAGGAAAAATGTCCAGGCCAAGTGGTGAAAACAGGATGGAGTCCGTACCTGAGAATGAATAAGCACTTTGCAGTTCCTTAACAGAGTTATCCAATTAGCTAGGAGGCATACCATGCTGGTTCCAAAGATTCGTTACAGCCTCAATCAAGTCATCCGCAGTCAAAGAAACTGGCATCAAACATGGAATCAAAATGGAAAAGTCCTTGATTGAGTTTAGATAGGAGTAATTTATGAAGATTTAGAAACTGAAATCATTCTGTCTTTGTGTTGCTAGGAGTTCACGTGGATGTCGGCGCCCCCGTTAACTTGCTCCTGGAGACCAGTCCAGACTTTACAGGAATATGAAGACACCAATCACACTGGGGGTAAAACCTCGCTCACCCTTTACCCTCCCCCTAACAGCATTCCTCCTCTTCACTTTTTATTCCTTCACTCATTCATTCCTCCGATCATCTTTCAGACATCATCCATAAGCCCATACATCGTTTTCCATTAGTAAGAGTGATCTAGATCTTATATCTTTGTTCTCATCGCCTCCACCTTGCTCTGGAGTGCAGCTCAGCAAAGTGCCACTAGGCTCAAGGAAAACCCAATTAGGCCTCGTGGACGAGTTTTTTATATAAAAGATGAAGAAGTTGAAGTATTCTGAGTGGTATTTTCTATAGTATGCATTTAATTTGCTATCTTCTAACTATTCTCATCCTCACTTTTCGTTCCTCAACCCCCTCCATTTCACTGAACATGTTTGCCCCTCCCCTCCCCCTCCCTTAGCGCTAATTAATTCAGCTGTGAATTCATCACTAGGGGGAATCTCACCAAAACACATAAAAAAGAGGGGTTAGAGAGGGGAGGCAGTCTGCATTAATCACCCCTCCATTCTTCAGCAAGGCAAGAGAAAAGCTTGAAACAAAAGAAGCTACAGAGAGAAAGAACAGCACAACAAAAATGGGATAAACAAAATTGTTTACTTTGCCCTCACCTCTGCAGCTCGAACCTCATGGGGATGTCATTAGGAAAGCAGGGCTCTTTCTCTCTTTCTGCTTTCATTCTTTTTTCTTTTGCTTGTTTTCCTGCCCCTCCTCACTTCATTCATTCCTCTTTGATGAAGTTTGTGGAGTTCAGAGGGAAGCGGCACGGCTGGGATACCGCCCAAGCACATCGCACCATGGGAAGAGCAAACGTTGGCTCATCTGAGTGTGTGTGTGTGTGTGTGTGTGTGTGTGTGTGTGTGTGTGTGTGTGTGTGTGTGTGTGTGAGACCTGTGATAGCTCTTATGATGCAGAGTGCTGTCATAACCAGCTGATTAAAACTTCAAAAGTGAAAAGTACAAAGCAAGAGCCGTGCATTGTTAGCACACGGTGGAATGTACCACCATGTTCTTTTTTTCTGTATGCCAATTAGAGGTGCCTGAAAAAATCGATTCACATTCGAATCGTGATTCTTACTTATAAAGATTCAGAATCGATTCATTTCTGTCTGAAAGCCTTTATGTAAACTGCCATGTTTCCGAGCGTCCCTGAACGCATCATCGCTGGCGCACTGGCGCTAGCTGTAGCTGCTCGCTCTGTGTGCTCCTACGCTGCAAACTGCTGAAATACGACAGATTTACCTTTATTATTATCATGTGTGCGTTTTATGAGTCAAGAAGTAAGTTACGTTATGTTTTATAATGTTTAAATGGTGTTATCCTGTTTAGTTTGACTGTTGTTTCATGCTGAGTGCACCGGGCATCATTGATGCTTGTTAAGACTAATTAGTGCCTGTTAGTCTTCATTATGTTAAACTTTGTTGCCACACATACTTGAAAAGTATTTGACTGCATTACTTTCAAAGCTACTATTAGGTAACTGTAAAGATTTGTTAAATTTTACAAGGTAAGCAAAAATAAATGTTGCCTTTTCATCAACACCTGAAGGACAAGGGCCACACCTTTGAAGATGACAAAGTCCACATTCTGGACAGAGAAGATAGATGGTTTGAGAGAGGAGTGAAGGAAGCCATCTATGTCAAAATGGAGAAACCATCAGTAAATAGAGGAGGGGGACTCAGGTTTCACCTTTCCAGCACCTACAATGCAGCTTTGAGCCAAGTTCCAAAACAGTTTCAGTCCAGTTCACACCCTCCTGCATCTAATCAAAACAACGACTCACAAACAATAGAGGCTAACGAGGCTAACGACTCATCAAGAGGTAGGGAGGAGGGGCATTCACAGGCAGATGCTGCTCGTTGAGCAACAATAGACAGCTACAGTTTATAAGATCGACCCTCCCATATTCCAGTCAGAATTGACAAAGCTCCTCGGATGAGAAGCGAAACGTCTTCAAGAAACCAAAGAAGTCCAGTTGCCTTCATTTGAACCCCTTGGATTACCATGACCTGGATGACTGAGAACCTTCACCAGCATATTTCATCAAAAGATTGCCTCTGTTTACAGTTTTAGAATCATTTTATTTTACCTTGTAAATTTGCATTTTCTTGAACATAACCAGTTTTTTTTAAAGTAAAATAACAATTTCCCATAGTTTTTTCTAACTTGCAGAAGAAAGTAGTTAATCCTGGAACTGACACTCTGTTAATATTGATTGTGAATCGATTTGAATCGAGAATCGATTTGAATCGAGAATCGATTCTGAATCGAATCGGCACCCCGAGAATCGGAATCGAATCAAATCAAATCGTGAGTTGTTGTAAGATTCACATCCCTAATGTCAATCCAGAAGCATCTATCCACCTTATTTCTGGCGAAGCTCATGGAGAAACGATGATGAGAGCAACATCCGGTGAGATACTGGAAGTAGCACATTGGTTTGCATGGTGAGGTTTCGTTGCTAGTAGCAGTTTATTTGAACATTTAAAAAGGATTTAAAAAAATTATTTACCCTGAAAAATGCATTCGCGTGGCTAAAAATGCTACTGTACATTAGCTTTGGACAGATTTTAAGACGGCCCTCCCACCCCTCTGGTGTGTAACGGTGTCCCGTTTGAGCTGTGACAGCTGCTGTTCACACGTTTTCCATCTCTAAAAGTCCATAAAAAGAGGATTAGAGCAAAGGGATCGTATCGTCTCAATGTAAACAAACACAGACCGGAAGTAGGTCGCATTTTTCACGCAATGGCTCACGGGGATAGGGATAACCCCTACTTCTCACCGGAAGCATCAGCATCACGGAACGGCATTGGAACGGTTTACTCAGGGGTTTCACTGCGTGCCAGTACACACCAGGAGAATCTGAGTCACGAAGCAGCTTCTCCGCCGTGCTCGTCGCTGGACTCACAAGATCACAAGATCCCTTGAGACTTCAAAGGTCACGGTTTGTTTATGCCATCCACCATTAAACGTTTGATATCATTGTTTGATGTCATATTTAATGTTGTTCCTCTCCACTGCCAGAATTAAAGCCATGAAAAACACAATGTTGCACTTCTCAAACGATGCAGGGAGTAAATAAGCCATGAGGTCACACGTATAGACATAATCTACATAGATATGAAATTGCATTGCTGCAATAGACTTTTATTTTGAAACTTACCAGATGTTTTACACTGAAACCACATGTGATTTCCTGTCTAGCTCGATGTTAACTGTGGAAATTGATGCATCCCAGAAGCGGCTCGCGGCAAAAATAGAACTCGATCCTATCTTGGCATGCCATTTCTGGGACGCATCTGAAAATTGCCGCGTCAAAGCTCGTTTGAATCACTCCAACAGACTATAATGGATTCTATTTGAAGCAGCAACGTTCTACACCGCTGATGCTTCCAGTGTGAAGTAGGGGTAAGGTGGATAGCAAAAAATAACATAAACCAGATGCTTGTGACACTTCAGGAAGTCTAGCAAAAGCCAGTGAATCATCTTGCTTAGGTGTTGTGGTAACGTGAAGTATTAGAGTGTTGATTAAATTATACTATGCAACTTTTTCATATTTTTAAATCATGTGCTAAAATGACCCTGTACAGGGTTAATGAATTGTCACTCAGACCCCCACCGCCCTCTGTGGCCAGAATACCACACTTGCAACTTCAGAGTGGCGGTCCGGTTTGTTGGACTTAGAAAAAAATTAGCTGACATGCCTGGTGCTGCAGTCTGCTTCCAGCATGTTTCCTGCATGTTTTAGATCATGAACACAGCTGGTTTGTTTGATTTAGTGATGAACCGCTCCTGTAGACACTAATGAAGGCTGAGGAGACATTTCAGCAGTTAGATTAAGGTGTTTAAAAGACGAACGCACAGCGAGGAGATAAGTTTCACTTTTGTTTTTGCTAATGAACACTAGGGGGTGCTAAAAGCAAGCCAAAACTGCCAAGCGGTCATTTAAAGCTGCTGTCCGGAGTTTTCCCCTTTCAGGAATTATGTATAATTTTTCAGAAATCCATAAAAGTGATTGTCTTATCATTTACTGTGACATAGTGTAGGCAAAACGTCTGTTTATTTGCTAAACCCACCTCCCCCATTCCGTAGAGCTCCATGCATGCTTCATTAACTGAGCGCCGGTCAGCATTAAAGGAACTAGGGGCAGGATCTTTAAAAAATCTGTAAAAAATTAAACATGTATGTTCATTTTTTCAAAGCTAATGGGTGATGAAGCGTTATAAACCTAAAAGAATGAGGCCACCCATGTATCGTTCCATTTTCTTAAACAGGCTGTTTGCTGCAAAATGCGCTGCAGTTCGGTCACGAATTTCCCGCGCTGCCCTACGGATGTGGCGTCAATTGACACTGCTTGCGCGTTCATGACAGCTTCAAAACAGAAAGAAAATGTGTTCGACACTGCAGATCGGTAGGTGGCGCTATTGCACCTTAAGTTGCTTGCCAACCGCCAAACTCCAAAAGAAGAACTGTGGGAATGGATTCTACTGCAACCAGCAAACGACCAAGCGTGGCACAAAGGAAGTTTATTCAGCGGCATCTCGTGAGTCAAAAACCAAATATGGTAAAAGACAGGCAGGGACCCGAATCTATATCGGATACGTGATTGACGAATGGAGGCTGCTTCAACTATATCTGGGACTCAAAAAGGATGCTGCCATGGCTCATTTCCTAGTGAGCAGGTAAGAAACATTATAGGTTGTGTTTAGAGATGATGACAATGATCTGACCTCACCGATGACTCAGAGAGAGCTAGCGTGCAGTAGCATTAGCTGTGATAGTAGCATTAGCTGTGATCAGGGCTGCAGCGTGGATTGCTTCGCCGCAATATTGTCCGTGAGAGCGGCGGGGAGTTGCCTTTTCAGCGTGAGATATTGGAGGTGTGGCGTGAGAGCGTGTGAAGAGGGTCAGGTAATGGTATTTTTGTGTTTGTGTAACATAGCCGTCTGTGCACGCTCCCGTGCTGGGCTGCAGTTACTCGCAGAGCCGGGCGCGTCGCTCGTGAGCATCGTTTCTTTTTTCCTGCCTCTAGCTCCTTTAACCTTATGCACAGATGCTTACGTACAGACGTCAGTCACAGAGCGTGCTCGAGTGTTTAAGGACGTACCTCGGCTGATGTAGAGTTGGCGACCTTTCTCATGGATAAGTAAGTTTTTAAAATATAAATATATGAAAACACAACATAACATGAGCATAATAATTTTTAAACAATGTTTTGTAGCTGTTTGTCAGCTAGAGGAGTGCGTTCATGAACGAGAGGCATTCCTTTTGGTTGTACGGAAATGAAACAACGTCATGGTGTAATACGCTTCTCAGCCACTAAATGGTGCAATTACATAAAATAAATAATCCGGACATTTGATCAGACAAGCATATACACGCAGTCTCAAATTCAAATTAAATTCAATTGCACCTTCAAGAATACACAAAAAATCTATGACACCAACTTTCGATCAAGGAAATAAAACGTGGACGATTCTAAACCACACAAGGGCAATGAAAGGGAGTGACCCAGGACTGAGGCTGTAAAAAATGAAGAAGGGTTACACAAATAAAAAGGAAACAGAATAAACCTAAATACAAAGAAAAATAAAATAAATACATTTAATGCAGCTTTAGGTTCATTTGCAACTAGAAAACAAAGAGAACTATATTTAACTGAAAATGGAAGAAACCAACTCTGAAGAAAAGAAAACGAGAAATAACAAAAAAATCTAAGATGACCCCACACACACACACGCACGCACATACACACACGCACACACACGCACGCACACACGCATGCACACACACACACACACATGCACGCACACACACGCATGCACACACACATACACATGCACGCACACACACGCACGCACACACACGCATGCACACACACATATGCATACACACACACACACACACATACACACGCACACACACACATACGCATACACACACACACATACACACACACGCACGCACACACACACACATACGCACTCACGCACACACACGCATACACACACACTATAAAAATAGCCCCAATTGTAATAGTGGACACCTAAAAATTCTCATTTGCTTGCAGGGTGGGATAGCAGGAGAAAGAAGAAAAATAAGAAGCCTAAGTCTCCTCTCCCTCCGGTCGGCTCATGGGTCT
Organism: Aphyosemion australe; assembly: GCA_006937985.1. Lineage (NCBI taxonomy): Eukaryota > Metazoa > Chordata > Actinopteri > Cyprinodontiformes > Nothobranchiidae > Aphyosemion > Aphyosemion australe. The sequence continues at coordinate 690,230 of SSNS01000085.1, forward strand.
CATGACCTAAAAAAAAAAAAAAAAAGACTGTAAGTGAACGGGGCAATAAAAGTTATTCTCTGGTCCGTTTTGCCTTACGCGCTGAATCATACGTATGTTCTACTTCATTTTAAATGAAAAATAATTGTGTGTTTGGTAATTTGAGATTAATTAGCTTGTAAAAAAATCCTAATTAAGACAACTAGAAATCAGACGTGTCATATATGACAACTCAGCTGAATCGCTTCTTCTCCAGCGTCGCTGCTACTGACCACATGACCAGATGGTTTTCTCCATGTTTAACGCTCCTTTCATAAGGATGTGAGGCTCGCTAAACTCACAGCCATTTTCCTTCTCATTTTTTCTGTGTCTGGTTCAATGACGTCAGTTTTGTGAGATGAGCCGTTTGGAGTCCTCTACGTCTTTTCACACAAAACCTAAAATAACTTTCAAAAATAAAAGCTTTCTCTGCATCAAAATTCACAGACATCATATGTTAAATCCATGGTACATATCAAACGGGATCAGAAAATAATTTATATCAGCTCATAGACTCCCATTCATTTTTTTTGGGGGGGGCAAAAACTGGAAGTAGATGGGTGTGACTTAGGCTCTATATAAGAAGAGAGGTTTATTTGAATTGTGCCTTTCAAAATAAAATGAAGGCACTATAAAAGCATGATAAAGAGTTTAAACTTGAAAAACAAGGCAGACCAAAATATACAGAAATGACAGAAACACAAGCAGGAAAAGAAGCTAACATGGCTCCATGCCTCCAAATGATAATCAGCTGTTGATGTTCATCCAATGAAGACTTTCAAATTGAAGTATATCCACCAGTTTATGGGATAGTTTACGCAGGAAGGGACAAAAACATTATGGTCCACAAGTTGCCTTTTAGCGCAGGGTGATGACAAAAGGTTTTTTTTACCTTTACTTGACCAGGCAAAAACAGATTAAGAAGAAATTCTCATTTACGCTTGTGGCCTGGCAAAAGCCAACACCTTGTGAGGGGAAAGTAAATTTAAATAATGCATGTTAAGGTTCCTTATTCTTTCCTAAGCTGACTTTTACTTCGTTTCATACTCACATGGAATTTCAGGAAGTTACATCCTCCAAGGCCGAGGTTACAACCATCTTTCCAGTCATCATATTCTTTTGGATATCACATAGCATCAGCCTCCAAGTGCAAATAAAACTTCAATTGAATTCAAGTGTTTGCCTCCTGTTGTTGGTTCAGATTACAATAGCAATGAAGCTCCAAGCAGTTTGCACAGCACCGGAGAGATTTCTGCATTCACAGCCATCTCCTTATGTGAGAATATCACATGGCAGCCAACCCAACAGGCATCACTTTCACCTGACTGAATGAAATTAAGTAATGGAATAAAACTTTAAAACTTACAAGGTCTGAAGTTGCTTTAAAAACACGAAGCGTTCCCATTTGGCAGCGACTCCTAACCAGACACCTTTCTGTTTCTAAACCAAGCTGTAAACATGTTTAACTCCATCAAGAAGAAACAACACTAGAGACCAATTAGAACAACACAACAGAAGCAAAACATCACTGGGATGCATGTTCGTAAGAAGGTGACACTAAGTTCAAAGGGGGTTTGAATGAGGCACTCCTATGGGGAAAAGGCAAAAACCTGCCAGCTTATTACAGTAAATGACACTGCATGGGAATAAGAAATGCAGACATGTTACATAACTTCTGGTAAAGTTTGCACTTTAACTCCAGCCTCCTTTAAAAGGATAATTGTGTTTTGCCATGCTAGGCTGAGTGAGTGGGATAAATGCTGTTGGTTCTCGTGTACCATCGAATCATGCAGAAGGGTTGTTTTCACTGCTAGGACTAATAAAATAATTTCAATATGTGCTGCTTCAGATGGGACCGTAGCTGCAATACATCACACCGTCTTTTAACCAGCTAAACTCTGAATGCTCACCAAGGTTTTGGAGATAAAAAAGCACATTCAGATTAATTTATTATTGTCACTCAACATGTTTGCAAGGTCTATAAGGGTCACTCGAATGAAAATCATATAGAGCAAAGGCTGGAATTTAAGTTCAAATATCAAGAAAATGTCAAAATCAAATTAAAATTCTATTTCCAGGATAGAGGTGAAACAAGGAAAATGAAAAATGTTGTGCTGAAATATTTGTTTTGAGGAAAACATTGGAATGTTCAGCAATAAGTCAGAATTCTATAAATAGAATAAAGGTGGGATGTTTGGAAAAAAAAAAGTTACCAATGGAAATGGTCATGAAAATAAAGAACACACATTGAATGAGAAGGCGTGTCCAAACTTTTGGCATTTACTGTACATCAGTGACTTGTTGCATCTGTACACCCCCATCAGATCCATAAGGTCCTCTGATCAAGGCCGGCTAGCAATCCCCCATACCAGTTGAGACAGAGCCTTCTCTTTTGTGGCTCCAGGACTCTGGGATGGTCTTCCATTGGCGCTGAGGTCCTTGGACTCAGTAGATTCCTTTTGGAGGCAGCTAAAAATGTTTCTTTTTAAATCTGCTTATGCTTGATATATCGTTTTATTTGTGAAGCACTTGGTGTTTTTTATCATGAGAGGTGCTATGTATATAAATAAAATTAAACTTACTAACCACTACTACCCATGATGTCCCCAACTCTTGGTATTTGCTTGAGACAGGAACCAGCTGAACAAAAACCTCAACAGGACTTGCTGAAAGGAAAAGTTTTATAGATTTGAGTTTTACGTGGGCAGAAACACACCTTGATCGTTGCTGTGTTCATAATAAATAATGGCTCCATTTCCAAAGCTAATTGCTGCCATTTCAAGCTGCTATTATCCTAAATGTTATGTCTTTAGATAAACTGCAGGTGCACAGTGTGGTGGCTGTGGACAGCTACTTTACTAGGCTGATAGTACATCTGAAAAAGACCATAGATGCTCAATGAGTATTTAGCTTTAGGCATAAGCCACTATTAATGCTGTTGCTGGTTACCCCTAGCAACTTACTGTGTCAACTCAGCAGAAAACATGAGTAAGAGCATTAAGAGTTGATTTGACTTTGGTCATGGACGTTGTATCATGTAAATTACCTGCTTTCTTCTTAAAAAGGCTGTACAAATGTTTTTATCTAGCATCAGCCAACACACAAGGCATCAATCACGCTTCAGGATGGAAACACAGGCCATTTACATGAGAGATCCTCTAACCATAGGTCTATCTGCACCTTTTGGTAGCACAGATTACAGATGAATTACAGTGTTGTTTCCCATAGAAGAGAACACTTTGTGTTGAGCCTGCCAACATCCGATGACAGTGTGATGCGTCAGTCATCGTGACAGATTTTCTCCTTGGACCAGATGATCTGTGCTCAAGTTGAAGGGTGGTACTTTTTCCCCCAGCTCCTAATCCCATCTTCAACCACAAACCTGTCAGCCACCATCCTAAACTAGGCCAGAAAGAGGCCAGAGTATTGTGTATTTCATTCCAGAGCCAGCCTTGTATTTAACACACTATCACCCAAGCAATCAGACCACAACTTTGACAAAAAGAAGTCGGGCAGATTTACATCAACACTCCATCCAGTTTCATCGTAGTGAGACTCGGCTCCTTTGCCAGCAGAACATTTCTCTACTGTACGTCCTGGGAACCTCCACTGTCTTAGTCCTCAGTTGGCACTGGTCTCATGTGGGGAGGGAGTTGGGGTTTGCTGGGGAAGGATGAGAGGCATCCATACAAACGCAAACCAGATGCAGGGACCAAAGGACAGATGAGTATGGAGGAGAACCTGAGTCATCCTCTCTGTTTCTTCCTCCAGATCTGTTTCTTTCTGTGGAGATTCTGATGTAGGTTTGTTTGCCTGAGCATTGCGCTGTTATCCAACAGCTAATTACATTTTGATTTGATTGGTCAAAGAGCAGCTGTGCAGGATAAAAATGGAAAGTGATACACCAGCGTCTGTCCTATGGCTCATTTCTTCACTGCATTCAGCTTTGTGGAAATCTTTTTACATTGCAGGCTGTGATGCAGCCCTGACAAGCCATCATGACAATGAGAATGATGTACAACGATGGTCTAAAATGTATCAATGATTGGGAAACTCAACAGTTTTACAGGAAAAAAACCCTGAGGGTGCTTCGTTGCTTTTTGCAGATGCTCATCCAAGTAATTCACTCCCTATTTGCATAGGCAATGTGCTGTGTGATGGCAAACGCAACTGGAAACTGAAATGGAATCATATAAGGATAAACCTTAGTGCTACTGGCACATGGTGCTTGTCTACAGTCTGAAGAAATCTGATTACTTTATGCTTACAAACAGGACCAGGATTAAGGTTTACTAGATGACCTTGTTCTAAAAGAACAAGTGGATATGGTGATACCTTTTTGTTTTTTAAAATGATTAGTTTTCTAATTTGTTACCTTGATTTAACCACAGTTTTATTGGTGACTGCAAAACTACGGAAGAGGATTAGGGCCACTGAAAAGAAAAAAGAAAAAGAATTCTGACTTTTTTCATTCTGAAATTAAAGTAAAAATTCTGAGAAAAATTCAGAATTCTCTTTCTTCTTTTTTTTCTTGTCACTGGCCCTAATCCTCTTCCGTACTAAACAACATGGAGCTGTGCATTGTAGCTAAATATTTCATTTGTCTAAAGAACATTCATCTAGAACAGTTTTTCACTACTCTTGTTCTGTCATTTTTCTAATTTGTCATCAACTTCAACCTTTAACCTTCTAACTAGAGTCTGAGCAGACGCCCTTGGATTTATTACAATCTCACTGAGCATTCCAATGTCTGACCTCGGGATAAACTTGCTGGCACGTCCACTCCTGGTCAGATTGTCAGCTGTCCTAGATGTTTTCCACTTATGAATAAACGTTCTCTCTGTGGAATGATGGATTCTAAATGGTTTAGGAATCACCTCAAACCTTTCCCATTGATAGGCACCTACAGTTACCTCATAGTTACTTCTTTAATGTCACTGTTGATGTCGTTCCCCAGATTTATTCCATTTTTACCTAAATGAAGCCAATAACAGACAGGTAAATCACCCCATCAGGTGTTCTGTCTCCACCCTACCAGCACACAGTAGGGTGAAGACATGCGTACATACATGAACCCATACAAGAGTTCAAGACTGAATTCAAATGAAGAACAAGAAACATGACAGTTGTGATGTCGCTGTTGGAAACCATTAGTGGTTTTGAATGTTCCACTGGATGTACTTATGTTGGTGTGGAAAAGCCCATTGACATCCTCCTATCACCTCATGAGTAGCTTTACACACACTTGGGGATGATTTGTGGTCAGTTGGAAGCAGTGAAACAGATGCAGGGTGACAGCAGCTCTTGGACCAGCCCAGCTTCTGCTGCAGCTACAGAATGACGTTTCAAACACGTCACTTTATCAACTCGGAGCAGCAAATGTCGCAGCTGCTGTGGCCCATCCTTGTTTTCTTTTAGCAGAGCAAAGACACACCACATCTGCATTTAACTCGTCATATCAGATTGTCTAATCCTGCTAAAATAATTTATACCTGGTTTATGAATTTGCACTCGTGAAAATGGAAATGAAATTTAAAAAATGCAGTGTGAATCAGTATGTTTGCCAGTGTCAATTAAATCCAGAAGCCATCATGAATTGCAGCAACTCCAGCAGTAATAGATGCGCTACATCTGTTGAAGACTCTTCAGTAAATTTCATCAAGTGGTTTGTAAAATACTTTGCTAAGAGACAGACAAGCAAAAACATGATCACACACCTTTTGCCTTTGGTCTTGGGCAATAACTTGTTTCATATGCAAAAATCAAGCAGAAACTGCACACACACACACACACACACACACACATCACTGCTTCCTATACTTAATCCAAGATTTCTGCACCTAAAGCATAGAATTGCAGAATGATCTGACTTTCCTAGATTGAGCTGTGGTTCTGATTTTAGTCTGACTCATAGCTGATAACTTAATTTTGCTCTTCAGACCAACTCGGCAGGAACCGAAACACAATTTTGTAAGTTGGTATCAGGGCAGTCTTCTTCACTGAACAGTGTACAACATTTACAAAAACCTTATAATGCCAAGCTGGGCTGATTGTGTGTAAGCTGGGAAACTACCATCACTGAAGTGGAAGTATTCTGCTCTGCGGCTTCCCTCTCGCTTTTACTCACTTATTCCATCTAAAAAATGTATATAAATCACACCTTTAAAGAAGCTTCATGGTTCTTGTCAAAATAATGTAAAAATGCTGATACCTCCCAGCCAGCTCACATAGGTGGGCCCTATATGGGATATATATGGGCAAGCCGTATGGGTCCCAACAGGGTTTGTCCGCGGTTTCCACGTTGGCCCCATTCGGGTTTCCCCAGAAAGATTTTTGCCCACATAGATTTTAACGGGCCCTACATGGGTTTTCAGAGGGTTTGACTCAAAGACTGGCAAACCCCTGTGGGGCCACTGTGGAAACAGTGGACAAACCCTGTTGGGACCCATATATCTTGCCCATATATATTCCATATGGGGCCCACCTATGTGTGCTGGCTGGGCTTCTGCTTTGTTGAGGTTGTGCTAACATAAAAAAATTACTGAGGAGAACAAGCACATTTCAGCTGTATAGCTATGATGATGTATGTTGTTATTGTGTATGACCTGGAGAGCATGTAGAGACTGAAGAGCAGTGAACCAAGAATCGAACCTTGGGGGACCCCGCATATAATGGAGATCTGCTTCAATTTGTGGTCACGAATCAATACAACGTAACATCTTTTCTTCAAGATAGAATCTGAACCAAGGACTGTGCCTGATAATCGATGAGTTAAGGTTTGACCAAACAGGCAAACCAACAACTAGTTCAAGCAGAACAAAGACCAGAGTTTATTTTTGTCATCTTATGCTAACTCTAATTTCAAACATAGTGGTACAATCAAGCGTTTTAAACTTTAAATCATCTTTTAGGGAGATTCATCTATTTGTGTCACTTCTGACACTGACACCCCGATAGTCTTGAGGTTTCATTGTACCCTGCACAGATTGAAGACACCTTGTGCCAGATGCAGCAAACAGCCCAGAACATAACAGAGCCTCCTCCAAGTTTCACAGTAGGGACAGTGTTCTTTTCTTGATATGCTTCATTTTTCTGTCTGTGAACATAGAGCTGATGTGCCTTGGCAAAAAGTTCCATCTTTGTCTCATCTGTCCATAGAACATTCTCCCAGAAGCTTTGTGGCTTGTCAACATGTAGCATGTTCAAGAAAGTTTATCTGATCTCTTGAAACATTTTCAAGGACTGACTTTTTCCTTGAAGGTCAAACGGCCTCTCTTTTGTGCTTCTAGGGTACCATACCATACCGATTTATTTATATAGCGCCATTTAAACACAGCATGTGAGCTGACCAAAGCGCTGCACAGGCAACAATCACAGTTTAATGATATTAAAACAGGTAGTTAAAAACAATCAATAAATATTGATAAAAGCAACCTAAAAACAATTTAAAACAATGGCAAAACAACAATAAAATAGGGCATGTTCTATAAACATGTTTAAATATTTTGCAAGAAACATTTTCCCACAAAATAATTGTGGATTCATCACACACTGTCTAGAAGCCTTTTTAACTATTTCTCCATTTTGTTTCCATTTGTCTAAAGTTTGAAAAATGTTGTAGACAACTTTAGGACGAGTTGGTGACAAAATGGATGAAAAGGTGGAGGACAACCAGGTCAGGATTTAGCTAAAAGATTGTGCTACTAAGTCACAGCAAGAAAATTGACATCACACTTGCATTACCAATTGCAAAAATATAAAACACATTGCAAAATGTCTTCTGTATTAGTTTAGTGTTATTCCATTTAAAGGTTTGCAAAGCCGTCTACTAATGTTGGGTCTCTAATTAATCACCAACAGCTGTAGCCTAAATACAGGCTTTAACTTAGATGCTAGCTTTACTTGCAGAACCTAAAGTGCTACAGATTTGCACCTTGGTCTATAATTTCTGCTGCAAATTACCATATGAATATACCAAATATATATGCAAATAACCGGGAATAAAAACTTTAGAGCAGCAGGTATAATAGTTTATACAGTTTATTTAAGATGAAGCTTATTTCATAATCACTTTGGTACACTTTGGTCTTGGTTATTCAGAGTTTCTGTCAACTAATTTGATCAAAACTGACCCCTTGCTCCTAGAAACTGAAGTAATTCTATATTTTTCTGTCTATTTTATCTTAAACGGGTAAAATATCAGTTGTTCATCATTTCCACAGAAGCGATCTCTACTAAAATCTTGGGTTTTGCTCAGTGCTTAATTTGTAAATCAAACGTTACCGGAACAAAAGTAGTGATGTCAGACCAGAGTTCACTAAGGACAAAACTGATGCCGGATCGCGCGCGGGGGGGGGGGGGGGGGGGGGGGNGGCGCTCATGTTTAATGGAGTTTTTGACGAATAACTTATAATTGTGCCCACATTCTCAAAGTTTACACAAATTTCTCACAAGGTCCTCGCATGCTGCAGAGTTGCATCAGTGGGTTTGTATGGACCTCTGACATTTACATTCCTTTTATTGCTACAATAATTTGTTGGAATACTTACAAAAAATCATCAAACCATTTTCTACCATGAGGTTTAGACAGTCCCTCTGCTCAGAACAAAAGAAAAAATATGCCTGACAAAAATGATCAGGAAATGATTAGGGATCATCATATAATGAAGAATTACTGTGAGACTACCTCACAGAACACCAAACATGAAAACATCTGAACATGTTCCAGAGTTCTTAGGAGGTTATTGCTGTGTTCATGCTGCTCTGATGAGTTGGTTCTGATTAAACGTTTAGGAAGAGCTGGAGCTGCAGGGAGATGCAGCTTCATCTCAGCTGTTTGCTTGAATACTTTAATAAACCACTGCTAAGGTCAAAATGTTACAACTCTGCTTTAGTGCTGCAGAAATGTTACAACATTATGAAATGATCTCATCACGTGTTTGTACTCCAGCCTCCTTAAATCTTCCGCTGCCCAGATCAATATATTAGGATGACTTTGACATGAGTGAGGCTGCAGCATGCTGGTGGCCATTTCTCACCAGAAAAAAGTATTTATGTTGTTAATATTAGGTTTTAACCTTTCATTTATACAGCTACTGGTTTTAACGGAGTTAAATACTGGCGGTGGTTATGTTAAACTCCGAACTTGACTTGAAAAAAAAAACACGACGAGCCTCGGGGGGAAAATCTCTAAAGGCTGAAAGGAGATAAATCTGCTACAGTCCTCGACAGAAAACTGTTATTTTGTGGTGATTTTGTTTGATTTGACAAACTTTAAGCTCAAAGCCGCTGCTCGTGAGCGCGCTGTGCGGTCCGGCTGCGGCGCTGTCAAAGCGTCTGTTTCCACGATTGTGATTGGTCAAATGACGACACGCTAAAACAAAGATCGTTTGTGAACAAGATGAATCCCCTCCTTCCCTTGTTGACTGCTGAAACCAGAACGGCTTAGTTGGCTTAAAAACGGCGATTTTGCTGAAAAGCGAAAAGTTTAGGTATGAGATTGGACAAATGAACCACTCACCCGGAAGTCCCTGCCCAACACAACGTCCTCGTTTACCCACTGTAATCATGAGGTAGCAGCGCGAGTTAACGGATCCTAGCAGACAATTACCGGAACGCGTCCCTTCAAAATAAGAGAGTTCCCGGATCTTGTTCCGGCAAGATCCGGCTCAAATTAAGCTCTGGTTTTGCTGAAGTGTAATAGAGAGCACATTTTCATTCTGGGTCGAAGGGTGTCATAAACTGAGGTAAAGCATTCCAGAAAGAACACTTGGTTTTTATGAATTCAGTATTTTATAATAGCTGCCACTGTTCAGCCCCAGAGGGAGCTAAGGTTGGTCACCTTGGGCCCAGATTTCTTCATTTTGGATTCAGCATCACAACCAGGGCAAAGAGAGCAGAGAGGATACTAATTCACCAGCAGCCTGCCAGCAACTCAGCTCAGCCAGAGATCTTTAAATAGGCCGGAGATGGTTATAATGCTGGAAAATAGAGGGGGAGGAGCAGGACTTGGATAACAGGGGTTGTGTTACCATGACCCATGTGTGATGGTGGACAGTGATCCAAAATGTAATGTATGTACATGTTGGCGTTAGAAAGCAGAATCTAGCAATGACATCTCCATAAGCTGTCTCCTGTGAGAGGCAGTAAACCCAGACTGGAATGGAACAAAGATCTTTATCAGAGTAGAGGATGAAACACTGCAGCAACAACACATGGATCCACAGTAGGAAACGTCAACATTTATATGTCATTAGTACGGGAAATACCTCTTTTGCCTTTTTTAAGCAATCATTTAAGTTACATTTGTAATTTTCAAATCAGGATTTAATTTATTAAAGGAAAATAAAGTCTAACCAAATCGGCATGGTTCCACATTGGAGAGTTTTCCAGCATGAATGGCCTGTTCAAGGTCAAAGGTCACACGTTCTCCTTCAGGACTTTCTGCTTGAGAGTAGAATTCATGCTTCCATCAGTTACAGAAAATGGCTCAGGTCTTGAAGCAGCAGAGCAGCCCCAGATCATCACACTACCACCACCATGTCTGATTATCAGGATATTTTCCCATAAGTCTTAGGGATCATCAGCATGTTTTTTTTAGTAGGTCTTTGTTTTGTTTTTGGTCAACAGATGTTTTGACCTTAGAACTCCCTTAGAATCCCTAAAATGCCATATTGGTTCTGTCAGAAGGCTTAGGTGACTGGTGGGAGTTGAGCTGTAGCGTGAGCGGCTAACCCAAACGCGGAAGTAACGAGCGTTGGGAGGCTGCCGACACGCGTTTTAATCTAGGAACACCCGAGCGTAACCCGAAGGGAAACGGGAGCGCTGTGAGGTTCCAGAGAAAAGACTTACTCTTAGTTGAGAGTAGTGCGATGGAGCTGGTAGGCTCGAAACTCTGATCATGGATACGAAGAAACGCTGACTGAGTGAAGTGAAGGGGAGTCGACTTCCGTATATAGTCACGGTCTGTGACGTAGGTGGGGAACGATGGGAATCCCGGCGAGGGGCTGCTGGGAGTTGCAGTCCGAGGTGGCTGCCGGTTGGCTGGAGGAGGATGATCTGGAGGTTGAGGTTCTGATAGTTCTGACAGGACCCCCCTGTCTAGGGACGGCTCCAGAAGTCCCAGGGCGGCCCCGGCGGTCCCAGAAGTCCGAGATCAGAGAAGGGTCCAGGATGACACGGGTCGGCTCCCAAGAGCGTTCCTCAGGGCCGTAATCAGCCCAGTCGACCAGGTACTGCCAGCCCCGACCCCGGCGACGAGCATCCAGGATGCGCCGAACGTTGTAGATGGGGTCACCATCGAGGAGACGGGGAGGCGGAGGCGCCGGAGCAGGAGATGGCGAAAGGGGAGAGACCACATAAGGCTTGAGCATGGACGTGTGAAAGGTGGGATGGATCCGGAGGCCAGCGGGGAGCCGCAGGCGATAGGAGACGGGGTTGATGACACGGTCAACCGTGTAGGGCCCGAGGAACCGGGGAGAGAGTTTCCTGGACTCAGAACGAAGGCGCAGACCGGCCGTAGAGACCCAGACCTTGTCCCCGGGCTTGTATGATGGACCCGACCGGTGGCGGCGTTGGTGTTGGCGGGCATAGAGGGCGTTGGCCCGGGTGATGGACGATCGTGCCTTGATCCAAGCGTTTTTGCACCGCCTCACCATGGACTGCGCGGCGGGGACGGTGACCTCAGGTTCCTGGTGGGCGAAGAGTGGAGGTTGGTAGCCGTAGCAGACCTCGAAAGGGGACATGTGTGTGGCCGAGGAAGTGTGGAGGTTGTGAGACAGCTCCGCCCAGAGGAGGTATTTGGGCCATTGAGACGGCTGAGCGGAAACAAAGCACCGGAGGTACCGGCCCAGCTGTTGATTGGCCCTCTCGGTCTGCCCGTTTGTCTGGGGGTGATAGCCTGAAGAAAGGCTGACCGTGGCACCGATAAGCTGGCAGAAGGCCCTCCAGAACCGTGCAGTGAACTGCGGCCCTCGGTCGGAAACCACGTCAACTGGAAAGCCATGGAGGCGTACTACGTGCTCCAAGAACAGTTCCGCAGTGCGTCGAGCTGAAGGGAGACCAGGAAGGGCGATGAAGTGGACTGCCTTAGAAAAACGATCTGTGACAGTGAGGACCGTGTTGAGATGGTTGACGGCTGGGAGTCCTGTGATAAAATCCAGGCCCACGTGGGACCAAGGACGACTGGGAACCGGTAGGGATCTGAGGACCCCGGGAGGGGGCTGATTGGAGGACTTGGAGCGGGCGCAGACGTCACAGGCGCTGGTGTACTCTTTAACGTCCTTCGCCATCCGGGGCCACCAGAGGGCTCGTTGAAGAAGCTTCAGGGTCCGGGAGAACCCAGCATGGCCTGAGAGTCGGGAGGAATGAGCCCAAGTGAGGGCTTCTGGGCGACAGGCCGATGGCACATAGAGACGGTTAGGCGGCGTCTCGGGAGGGGCCGGCTCGTCCCGAAGAGCGCTCTGGATAGACTCCTCCAAGGGCCACCTCAGGGGGGCCAGGAACCTGTGCTCAGGCAGGATAGGCGTGGGTTCAGACGTAGGGGCTGAGTGGGAGAACTGGCGTGAGAGGGCATCGGCCTTCAGATTCTTGACTCCGGGGCGGTAGGTTAGGTGAAAGTCATATGGCTCGAAGAAGAGAGCCCAGCGGGCCTGACGAGGGTTTAGTTGCTTGGCTGATTGAATGTGGGTGAGGTTCTGGTGATCGGTCCAGATGGTGAACGGCTCAGGGGTACCCAGAAGCCACTGCCTCCACTCCTCTAAAGCCCACTTGATGGCCAGCAACTCCCGGTCACC
>SSNS01000085.1:703212-796768 GCA_006937985.1 Aphyosemion australe
TGGTAGGGGATGACGGTCCCGGATAGTTATTTTGTTTAGTCCCCTGTAGTCGATGCAGGGGCGGAGGCCTCCCTCCTTCTTCTTCACAAAGAAGAACCCAGCGGCCCCCGGAGAGGAAGAGGGGCGGATGAAGCCTTGCTGGAGGGCTTCGTTGATGTAATCATCCATGGCCCGTGTCTCAGGGGGAGATAGAGAAAAAAGGCGCCCCCTGGGGGGGGTAGTCCCAGGTTGTAGACGGATCTCCATGTCATATGGGCGGTGCGGCGGCAGCACAGCGGCACGCCGTTTATCAAAGATGGCGATGAGGTCCCGATAAGGCAGGGGCAGATTAGGAGGCAAAGTTCTGGGCTCCTCGGCTGGGCCGACCCCCGGAACGGGTGGTGAAGAGACGTGGGCGTGACAGGAGGTCCCCCAGCCTAATAGGCGGTTCTGGGACCAGGAGATCTGTGGGTCGTGAAGGCGGAGCCAAGGAAACCCCAGGATCAATGGAGAAGAGGGTGCAGAAATTACCAGGAAGTGAAGGGTCTCATGGTGGCCCTGGGTAGCCATCTGGAGTGGTTGGGTGCGGTGTTGGACGGGGAAGGGCTGGAGTGGCCGGCCGTCCACCGAGGTAACAGGGATGACACGCTCCAGGCGTATCAGAGGGATCCGTAGGCGGGAAGCCAGGTCTCGATCGATGAAGTTGTCGCCTGCCCCCGAGTCCACCAAGGCTTCGAGTTTGACAGCGTCTTCACCATGTAGGAGGGTTACAGGAAGGAGGAGTCGGTTGGTGGGGAGAGAAGGCAACCCCGACTGAGCTTCCCCAACGCTCACCGGGTGCTGGCGTTTCCCGGCCTCTGTGGACAATCGGCGAGGCGATGATCGGGAGCACCGCAGTAAGCACAAAGCCCCTCTCGCCACCGTCTCTGTCTCTCCTCAGGTGGAAGGTGACCCAACTGCATAGGCTCCTCCCTGGGGGTAGTTGGTGAGTTACCTTGAGGCAGAGCGGTTGGCCGCGGGGGGGCGGAGAGAGTGGGGGTTCTGAAAGGACGAGCAGGAAGGCGGGGACGGGTCAGAACCCGCTGGTCGATGCGTAGGGCGTGGTCCACGACTTCATCCAGCGTCTCGGCCAGCTGGCGTGACGTCATCTCGTCACGGATGTACGGGGCGAGACCTTCTAGAAACACAGCCCTGAGGGCGGCGTCCTCCCACTGGATCTTGGCTGCCACGGTCCGGAACTCGGAGACAAAAGCACATACGGACCTGTCCCGTTGTCGGAGCTTCAGGAGGCGGGCCTCTGCTCCTACCTCGCTGCTTGGGGGGACGAAGGTCTTTCGGAGCTCCGCAACGTAAGCGGAGTAATCATTGCAGACTGGAGATTTGGCGTTGTAGAGGGCGGCGCCCCATTCCGCAGCTCTGCCGGAGAGAAGAGAGGTGAGGAGAGCCACACGAGAGCGGGCCGTGGGGTATTTTCCTGGTTGACATTCAAAAAGCATGTCCAAGGTGGCCAAAAGACCGTCTGGGCTCCCATCGGAACCGTTCCACTTGTCCGGAAGACTGATGTGGGGTTCCTCACGGACCGGAGTCTGACTGCGCTGTTGGAGCGCGTTGAGTGCGGTGGACAGCTGGAGCGTGACGTCAGACAGCGAATTGACTTTGGTGTTAAGTCTGTCCACCAGAGCGCGAAGCTGTATTAGCTCGGCCCTCATCCGCTCGAACTCCACAGGATTAACGGTGGACTCAGTCATCCTGTCAGAAGGCTTAGGTGACTGGTGGGAGTTGAGCTGTAGCGTGAGCGGCTAACCCAAACGCGGAAGTAACGAGCGTTGGGAGGCTGCCGACACGCGTTTTAATCTAGGAACACCCGAGCGTAACCCGAAGGGAAACGGGAGCGCTGTGAGGTTCCAGAGAAAGAGAAAAGACTTACTCTTAGTTGAGAGTAGTGCGATGGAGCTGGTAGGCTCGAAACTCTGATCATGGATACGAAGAAACGCTGACTGAGTGAAGTGAAGGGGAGTCGACTTCCGTATATAGTCACGGTCTGTGACGTAGGTGGGGAACGATGGGAATCCCGGCGAGGGGCTGCTGGGAGTTGCAGTCCGAGGTGGCTGCCGGTTGGCTGGAGGAGGATGATCTGGAGGTTGAGGTTCTGATAGTTCTGACAGGTTCCACTTTGTTATTGTTGAATCATGGCATCTGATCTTAATTGCCAAGTGCAGACTGCAGAACTTTAGATGTTTTAGATTCTTATATGGTTGGGTGGTTGGTTGGTGCTCTAGATTGCTATATGGTCGGTAGTATCTTATATACTTGATTGGTTGGTTGATTAGTTGGTTGGTAGGTGGGTGTTCTAGCTTCCAATATGGTTGGCTGCCTGTCCTGAAGCTCTCAGCAAAGTACTGGAGGTTTCTCTATTTGAAGTTTGACCAAACAGAAAGTGTACATGTCTATAGAAGACTGAATGACCAGGGATTGCTATGAAGTTTCAGTTGACAGACAGACAGACAGGACAAGGCAGGTGGGGCAGCATTTTTCCCGTAATAAATGAAATAATATTTTTGAAACATGCTTTTTGTTTTTACGCAGGTCATCTTTGTCTGATATTTAAATTTGTGAACTGAAAACATTTAAGTGACAAAAAAGCAAAAACTGAAAAAATCGGTGAGAGGGCAAATAGTTTTCCACAGCACTGGAACTTCTGCTGTCACTTGACTTTTTCTGAGTTTGAGGAAACCATTTGGCATGCGACTTGCAACTGCATTCCAAAAGTTGACACTGTTTTCATGCTCAGTGAAGTGTTGAAGAAAAATGGATAACTTTACTTCACCTACAGTTACCATTTCAGTGTGTCCTGTAAAATGTAGCACATGACGATATGGCAACAAATGTGAGAGTAACCTGAGATTTACTATGTGACTCAACAAATACAATAAGAACAGATGAGTCATTCTCAAATGTTACCGTTTGGTCTGAACCTCGTAGGTCACATCTAATCTGCTGTGCCGTGTAGTGCACGGTGGAAAGGACTCTGGAGGAAGTTTGCTTCTGGTTCTGATTATGCTGAAAAGAGTGTCTTTTCTGCATGACCCACACTGTTAGAGGCTTAGCACATTTTGTGAAATGTGAGCACCAAACACTAACTTAAACATCCAGAGGGTTCAATAAATGCAGGGAAAAGGGCATTGGTGGTTTTCATTTAGCAGCTGCAGGGCGATACGCTGTTCCATAGCTTTTAATAAACAGTTAGGGTCTGAAGGAAAGTTGGCCTTTTTAACTGTTTTGTGCTAATCTTGTCAAGATGTTCATTGTTAGGCATCTTCAGTGTGTCCTTTCACTGTAAGTAAGAACCCTGGTTAGTATGTAGTCATTGCCATAATCACATTTTATATTTTAAACTGAAATTACGACCCTGTTAGCATGTTTGTGATCATTTTACAACTGTGTTAGCAAAATGTATCATGACCTAATATTCTCAAACAATTTCAATGGATGTATTTCTAAAACTGATTAACTTCTGGAGTCAACCCATATAAAGGTGACAGCCGCAGCTAATTAAAATAAGGATATAAAGGCTATGACTCAGTCAATTTTACACACTTTGACATATGTGTGATAGTGGCTGAGAGTCATCCTCAACACATGTTGGGCCCTACACAAAGTCTAAACTATTTCTAATAAATATCGCACCAGTCACAAGTTTGGACACACCTACACCTAGGCAGGTGTTTCCAAACCTTTGATGGGTACCGGTACACTAGAATTTATGTAATTTGATGTATAAATGCAAAACTGATGGAGAAGTCAATGTTTTTAAATTAGCATTTGTATGATTACCTATGAAATTTTGTTTTAATTTGACAGAAATACACCCTTAACCTCCTAAGTGACATTGTATATGAGCTAATGACTAAAATAGTATGTTTTCATAGATATTTGACCATCTTTAAAATATCTAAGCTCTTGTTTTAATGGTGCATTCAATTTGTCCTCGGAACTCGGTAATCCCGACTTCCGAGTAGGAAAAATCAAATAAAATGCCCGCAAAGTTGGACCTCCCAGTCGGAAACTCTGACGTTTTTCAGAACTCCAACCTCGAGATCCAAGATGACAGCTCTCTGTATGAACAACAGTAATTTTTGGTTGAAATGTGTTTTTTTTACAAGACACGCATATAAGAGTGCGTTTAAAATCAATGATACATGTAGCGCTTACATCTCTAAGCTGAACAAACTGAAAGTGTATTCGTTGAGAGCTACCAAAACAGCAGTTTTCGAGGGCGCCGCCATATTGGAATTCCGACTTCTCCAACTACGGTAACCAGAACTCTGTTAACTAGGGTGTGACGTCATTCTTAGTTCCGACTTCCGAGGTAACTCGAACACAGCATAAGTTCTATACTGGAACATATTTATATGAATTTTACCTGTTTTGTTTCCTTTTAGTGTTAGCAAAACACGCCAATAACTATTTTAATGAAACTCCTGGAACCTCCGTCTCTAAACTGAGAATAGAAATTAAAACCTGAGTGAAAATTTGTTGTTTTAAAGATATCAGACTATGCTCATATGTACGTCTTCAAATTATTCACTGGTACAGTTAATCAAAATATAAATTAAAAGGCTGCTAAAATGCTTTTGGGTTTTCTGCAACCAGCTCAATCCAGCAGGAATTAGCCGACATGTGGGCTAAAATAAATGTTTTTATTTACGCTTAGATCTGGAATATCTCAGCGATCCTTGAGCACCATAATGCAGATTTTTTTTGGATGGTATCACTAAAGTGGTCATTGCCATCTTTCTCTTTGCCTCCATCTGTCCATTATTTCTATATAATTTTTCTATTTCTGCCCAGTGCCATTACTCCATGGCTCCACAGCAGAAACACAGCTCCACTGGAAGACAATAAGATGTCTTTCTGTGCCTCTAATTCACTCACAAGCACTGCGATTAAACACTGCATTTTCTAGAACTCTCCGTTGCCATTTTTACCTGTAAAATGCCAAAGATCAGCTGGCTGATTTATATGCTGAATATTTATTTACAAAGTGCTTTGCATGGCAGAAAGACGGAGTGTTGGAGGCAGGATATGATTCAAAAACACCTGAGCACATTTCTAGTACAAGCCTGATTTATACAGCAGGAAATGTGTGCAGCTGTGCGTAAACAGTGTTTTATAGCTCAGAAAATTATTTTGCATGAGTAAAATATTTTTGCTGAGCTTATGTAGAGTTTTAGAAGAGAATCCACATAAATGAAGCCCCTGGCATTTCACACAAATAAATAATAAAATGTTTTATTTATTTGGTGCAACAATAATCAGTGTTCTAATTTTTTTCAAACATCCTTTAAATTGAAGTTGTTTTTGTGTCATTTTGTTTAATAAATGGTTCTTTCTGAGGAAAGCTGGTTTAACACATCATAAGCAAGCCACACGTCCTTAAATTTAAATGTCCCGACCCACTTTAACTCATTCACTGCCAGCCGTGTTCTGATCAGAAAGCCCCTGACTGCCAGCGTTTTTGAGCATTTTTACTGTTTTTTGAAGAGTCACAGAACATAGTGCTCTATGATCATGTAAACGCCAAACTACCAAAAGAAAGAGTAGACTCACTTCTTACATCAGGAAGAATCGCCGTATTTCTAGCGTTATCCGTTCGTTCACAATCTGTTGCTGACGCGTGAGCTGCAGAAGCATTTCTGGTCGGCACATCGCTTTTTTCACAGCAGCGTCCCAAAACGAACTCGTAATCCATTGATTTTCCGCTTCCTGATCACATGATGTGTGACATACATGGATGAAGATCCGCTTTAGACACGTGATGTTCGTTCTCACGGTGCGGGACCTCGCTCCGACGCCCGCCCCGTAAAAAAAATGCAAATGGAAGTGAACGAGTTAACATTAGCTGATAATGTTGTTTACGGTAATGCTAACCACAGAACCACCCTAGTCTGAGCTACTGCATGTTGGACTAGAGGAAAACAACAAAGACGAATGTTGGAGCACCACTCACAGTCCTGGATGGACTGGGAATATCCAAACTTTGAATGAATGCCCTGCGATGGACTGGCAACCTGTCCAGGGTGTACCCCGCCTGCATGCCCGGAGACTGCTGGAGATAGGCACCAGCCCCCCGCGACCCTGTGTGGATAAGCGGGTATAGACAATGGATGGATGGATGGATGGATGCCAGATTGATCCACAGCCTGAGAACCTAAATTTCCCATTCATGGCATATTAAAGATTTATTCAACTTAGTTCAAGCAACTCAAAACAAGAGTCAATAATACCAAAAATTGTATTTGGTACATTATTTTAATTATTCAATTATTTTTTTTGGTGTTCATTTCATAATTATACAGTTCTCACAAATGTGGCAAGGTGGAGAAACGAGGGCCCGGGCGGGACTCGAATCTCAGCCAGTCAGCCAAAGGGATATCCCTGTGGTCAAGCAGCCAGGGCGCATGATCATTCAGGATACAGTGAAAGCATGCTCACCCTGTCACACAAATTATACCTCATAGTAAAACTGACTAAACAGGATTTCCCACAATATATGATTTATTCTCAGCAAGCATTGTTACAACAAAGACACAATCCACCAAACTCAAATGTCCTAATAAAGCTTTATTTAAACATAAAATATTTAATGAGTCCGATTCAGTCAAAAACTTTAACTAAAGCAGCTATTACTGCTATAGTGTAGATTAAATAAAGTATCTTGATTGTGGTATACATACAGTATGTACAGATGTACACACATGCTACTTGTCAACATACGAGCATATTTATGGCAATTATAAGAAAATATCAACCAGATGTTTTGAAATAAGAGGAGCAGAAAGTGGAGGTCGCTTGAACTTGGGAAACCCAAGAAAGATTTTTCTGTAAGCCTGCAGCCTTTTAGGAAGACCAAGAAGAACCAGCTACCACATGAGGTAAAACAGGGTCAGGCCTTAAGTTTACTGCTGTGACTGTTTACTGTACAAACAAATCAGCTGGATGTAATAAAGTCTTTAAAAAAATGGGATTTCAAAAAAATATATAAACAAGACTTGACTAAGTGAGCAGCAGAAAGGCTTTACATCATACTCCTGAAAAAAATATGAAAATGGAGAACGCTTTAATAGAAGTGATATGAAACACAAGAAACCACAAGGCACAAATAAAGGAAAAACAGCAGAAATTGTAAAATGTATCTTGAAAAAACAACATTGCATCAGGGCTTGTATGCATGCTGTTAATATCTGACTCAAGTAACTTACACTATTCACCATCAAAATGCATCTCAGGTTGTTGAAATAAAGTGAAATGATTACAGATTAAATTGTTTATTGACAATTGATGCCAAAAAATTAGATGTTAAGAAATTATAAAAAATAAATAGGAATATATGTATCAAACGATGTTTTGAACACCGAACCAAACAGTTGCATCTGCTGCCATCAATGTTAAATAATAAAAGTTCAAACTCCAGCAATCCAGATGTTGGACAGAAAACTACAAGTCAAGCTGTTATGGTTGTGTGTGTGTGTGTGTGCGTGCGTGCGTGCGTGCCATCTTGAAAAAACTTTGGGAACCAGCTTGTCTGGGGCACAGATGAGGATCTCAGTCTTATCTTCATTCAGCTGTAGAAAGTTCCCAGCCATCCAGGTTTTAATAGTCTAAGCAGGTGTGCAACAGCTGCAGCTTGAAAACTGATGGGGCTTAAAGGAGATGTATAGTTGGATGTCATCTGCATAAAGATGGCAGGAGATTTCTTTAAAAGAGCTCAGGATGTGCTGGAGAGGGAGCAGATAGAGGAGGAACAACAGAGGTCCCAGCACAGAACCTTGTGGGACACCATGGGCAAGAGAGGTCCCTGAAAAAACAGCATAGAGCATGAGATGCTGGTGATGGGATGCTGGACCAGCATGCAAGACTAGCATCCCATCCTGGACCAGCATACTGGACCAGCATACAATGCAGTATGCTCCACCAGCTAAACACACAACATACTGTATGTTGGTAACACCTATGCTGGTCTATGGTGTTTGTTTTTTCAGCAGGGGTGGGAAAGGACCACAACTTGAATGCTAACTCAACCTACATTGAATTGATGTCAGCCTCTAAACTTTGAGCTAACTGTGGAAGAGGAGGGAGGGGAACAAAAAGGGATTTATCTTTTGTGTATTAGAGCTAAGTGAGTAATGTAGTGTTCAACTTTACGCTTCATTGGGCTATTGTTTTAGCCTGCTGTAGCATTAGAGGGGTGTGCTACCATCATTAGCAGCTCCTGCAGAACCCACTGAAAGCTGAGGGAATAATCAATAATGTGTTGAAAACATTACTTGTCCTTTAATGCTACATCAGGCTATTGTTTTAGCCTGTTGTAGAGTTAGAAATTATTGTGAGTAGTGTTGTCACGGTACCAAAATTTCAGTATTCGGTACCGGTACCAGTGAAAATCCACAGTTCTCGGTACCAATTTCGGTACCAAACAAAAATTTTATTTAGACTAAATTTACCAATAAAAACATTAATTTTCCTGTAAAGTACCTTGAGATGATATCTTTTGTGAATCAGTGCTGTATATCAGAAAAATGAACTGAATTACTATTGTACTACTATCATAACATGTTTTTAATGCACTTTTATTTAATCAAAATGTGTTTTTGTTCATATATTTTTTGTAGACCTGCTAGTTATCCAGACTAGAACCTCTAGTTAGAACAGCTTTGTTGACAAACTGATTTTAAGGACATAAACACTGACTGAGCCATACATTGTTGTTCATCTTTTGGATACACATTACAATCATTAAAAAAAGAAAAACTCCGGCCTGTGAGCAGTCAACGCCTTTATGTCATCCTGTTTGTTTGTGTGTTACCCTAATTAAACGTATAGGAGATTTAAATAGTTAATAAAGACGATGGTGTATTCACACCACAATCTATGTAGTACTGATTCTGACACATATGCAAATTTTTTGAAAGCGACTAGTCTGAACGGTCATGTCGCATTAAATCCGCCTCCGTCACTGATCAGCGGAGGTGAGCATCGTGTCAGGACGTTCCTGATGACAAGCGCTGACAGAGGGATTCAGAGGTCTGTGGGACATCCTGTCAAGTTTTGGAATTAAAAAAACAAGAAAGCATGAGAACGGGAGGTGCTGCTGGAGCGAAGCGTCTCTCCTGTCTCGGTCTCCGTGACAGCGGGGCGGGTGGGTCTCCGTGACAGCGGGGTGGGGGGGTCTCCGTGAGAGCGGGGTGGGGGATCCCCGTGAATTAACTTTATTTACCACATCAGTCCACCGCTCGCCATGACTGTGTTCTGCGGTGTTGCTTTAGAAGCGACTGCACACCACGCGCCCAGTAAATGCGTGAATCATGCGCATCAAGGACCGGGTTTAGAGGGGTCCTCGGTACTACCGATACCTACGAAATCTTGGTACCGTGACGTTTACATTTCTGTAGTACCGTGTTGGTACCGAAGTACAACACTAATTGTGATTGCTGATTTCCTGAAAGGGGCTGCACAGTGGTGCAGTGGTTAGCGCTGTTGCCTTGCAGCATGAAGATTTTGGGTTTGAATCCGGGCCTGGAGTTTGCATGTTCTCCGTGTGCATGCGTGGATTCTTTCCGGGTTCTCCAGCTTCCTCCCACAGTCCAAAAAAATATGACTGTTAGGTTTATTGGTCTCTCTAAGCCTTTGTGGTCTCTGTATTGCCCTGCGATGGACTGGCAACTTGTCCAGGATGTACCCAGCCTTGTCAGCCCCCCACGTCCCTGTGTGGACAAGTGGGTATGATGGATGGATGGATGGTTTCCTGACTGTTTTAGGTGTTTTCCTGCTTAAACACTGCATTTTTGATTAAAAGAAGTGATGCAGCTCTTGCAGAACCCAAATGAATGCCAACACAATGGTAAATGTCCTGTATTTGATATAACACCTTCTAGGGTTCTACGACCCCCCAAGGCACTTTACAACACAACCAGTCACTCACCCACATACACACACATTCACATGCTGGTGATGATGAGCTACAGCGTAGGTACAGCTGCCCTGGGGTGCACTGACAGAAGTGAGGCTGCTGAACACTGGTACAACAGCACCTCTGACCACCACCAGCAGGTAAGGTAGATTAGGTGTCTTGCCCAAGGACACACCTTCAACCTTCCGACACGACTCCTCAGCCATCGGCAACAGGAAGAATCATGTGTGCCTGAGCACATATTGAAAACATTACTTGTCCATTAGTGCTACAAGGCTATCTGTGTGTGTATGAGGGGTGGCAGTCATCTCCTTCCTGACTGGGAGGGGGAGCAGGGACGGGAGATATAGCTGTTCAAATCTCCTTCTCCTGTCCTTGACGACATCATGTTACAGACCCCAGCTCTGAGAATGGAGTTGTTTTAAGGTGGCCTTGATGCAACTTGAACTAGCTGGTTAGAACTAATTTGTTTTTCCAAATGGAGGTCATTCACAGAGATAGGGTCAAGGAGGTGCAGCCGCTGTAGACCAGTACTATTGTTGCGATTTATTAGTATTGTTTTCTTTCCAGGTTCTTTCTCTAAACCAACAACATGGATTCCTGTGCAAGGCCAAAACCTTGATTCAACCTGAAGCTCTCAAACACTACTTAAGGTGGGGTCTCATCACATTGGTATTCAAACTGACAACTTCATGGTTTTGTTTATTTTTTTAAACAAAAAGTCAATATCAGTTTGATTTCAGTAGAACCCCTTGAAGATGTAGGAGACCATTCTTACCTAAGGGGAGGGAAACCTAGAGCTGGTGGCTGTTTTCTGACATGCTGTGTCAGGGAAAGAAGGAAAATCCTTTTCTGTCAGGGATACCAAATTCAATTTCTACTCCGTTTCAAACATAACCAGGTCCCTGTGTCAGCAGGTATTTTCTTTGGAGTGAAAGGATGAAAAAAACGGATCCAAAACTAACCCAAATAAGAAAATTGTCTCAAATCAAGAGTGTAGACATGTTAAAAATGGGAGCTGCTTTGAATTCAACATAAGGCAGAAGTCTAAAATCCTAGTAATGGAACAGAAATGTCGCCTCGCCTAATTAGGAGCTTTGTTTTGTCTTTACAAACGTTCTGTGTGGACTTCACCTCTCTTTGACTTTAACGGCACTCAGGAGAAGGTGTCTAAACGTCCAGCGGTGTGAAAACGTCCTACTTGTGGTATTACAAGAGAACTGGTCCTAATTATGTTAAGTGCAATGCAGCGTTCACTGACCACAGTACCAAAGGTTTTACAGGCCTCTCATTATGCACTTAGATCCTACAGTAAACCAGTAAGCTTCTGCTCCAAAACCACACCACTTCCTCACAAGCTCCCCTCAAAAATAAAAGACTTCAATTCTTTTGTTGTTGGTTGTGATTTCAGCAATTAGTCAAATGTCAGCATGACTTGTATAATAAGGACATTGTCATATAGCAAGATTGTTAGTTATTTAACATAGGTCTTTCTTGCTCAGGCAGCCTAAATGAAGAGATATAAAAACACGATTCCTCAGCGTTGCACAGGGGTTGGAGGTTGATTAATGTGCCTGAAGAAATAAGGTTCTGCATCTGCTGACCTCTACAGAGCTCAGGCTGCAGTTGGGATGTTTTTTGTGCAGATCAAACCTCTCTGCAGCTCCCTCTTGTCATCGTTGAACCAGTTCCCAGACCAGACTGAAACAACTGAAACAATGTCAGGAGATCCTGCACTAAAAGTTAACAGAGCAGCTCTGAGACCATAAGAGCTGTTGTTCAGCCTTTTTAAGTAAGCTGCCTTAGTTTGTGTCCCATTAAAAATGATTGGACATTATATTTAGGGCCCTAAAATGTTTAAATGAGACTTAATTTATTTGAAATAAAAAAAAAAACTATGTCCTGATAGTCCTGGAATCAAACCTATTGAATGTTTTTGCTTTAAGAAAAAGAAAGAAAACTTGAGTTTTCACATCCTGAGAGTAATAAAGATTAGGTGAAAAATTAGGTTTTATCCTAGTGGACGAGAACAGCTAACAGGGATAAAACCAAAGTGAATCACTGCCATCTTAAAACACATTAAAAATATAAAATTAAATATTGGTAAATGAAAATGCTGTTTTAAACTCTTGTAGTTTGGTTCCTGTGGTCAGAAGAAGTTCATCATTTTATTAATCTGTATTTGTCTCCAGTGGTTCGGTTTCTTTTCACAGAGAAACTCCAAATGAAACACAATGCATTGTTGCAAACCAGGTGAGAACATTCAGTTTGCTGATTGGTCAGATCTTCTAGGGACAGAGCTACCAGAAGTAAATATAGGAAGAAGGGTGTTTGTTCTGACCATAAAAAATGGTCCTCTGGAATTCATTGAAAACCTGAAAATTTCAGCAATCTATAAATCCCTTATAGCCGTGATTCCCAACCAGGGGTAGGTGTACCCCTAGTGGTCTGTGAGTGCATTACAGGGGTACGAAAAAACATTTATATTTAATTTTCTATGGTGTAAGTTCGCCGTCAAAAAGGTGTGTGTAGGATTCTAAAATTTGTATTCATATATTAGTCTTTCAATAAGTGTTGTGCACAAAATTCTCCTGTCATATTTGTGAGTCTGAAAATTGTGAAGGTTGGGATTTTTTTATGTAAGTATGAATCTAAAAGTTGTGAGTTAAAACTTTGTGAATACAACTCAAATTTCTGTGACTTTGAATTTTTTCTGGCTGTGAACACGAATTCAAAATTTGTGGGTACAAGAAGAAACATACTTGTGAAGGTTAGGATTTTTTTTATGTGAGTCCATCCATCCATCCATTTTCTCCCGCTTATCCGGAGTCGGGTCGCGGGGGCAGCAGCCTAAGGAGGGAAGCCCAGACCTCCCTCTCCCCAGCCACTTGGGCCAGCTCCTCCGGGGGAATCCCAAGGCGTTCCCAGGCCAGCCGAGAGACATAATCTCTCCAGCGTGTCCTGGGTCTTCCTTTGGGTCTCCTCCCGGTTGGACGTGCCCGGAAAACCTCACCAGGGAGGCGTCCAGGAGGCATCCTAATCAGATGCCCGAGCCACCTCAACTGGCTCCTCTCGATGTGGAGGAGCAGCGGGTCTACTCCGAGCCCCTCCCGGATGACCGAGCTCCTCACCCTATCTCTAAGGGAGAGCCCAGCCACCCTGCGAAGAAAACTCATTTCGGCCGCTTGTATCCGCGATCTCGTTCTTTCGGTCACTACCCAAAGCTCGTGACCATAGGTGAGGGTAGGAACGTAGATCGACCGGTAAATTGAGAGCTTCGCCTTTCGACTCAGCTCTCTCTTCACCACGACAGACCGGTACAGCGCCCCCATCACTGCAGATGCAGCACCAATCCGCCTGTCGATCTCACGCTCCACCAAGAGACAGCTCGTGAACAAGACCCCGAGATACTTAAACTCCTCCACTTGGGGCAGGACCTCATCCCTGACCTGGAGAAGGCATTCTACCCTTTTCCGACTCAAGACCATGGTCTCGGATTTAGAGGAGCTGATTCTCATCCCAGCTGCTTCACACCCGGCTGCGAACTGCTCCAGCGAAAGCCGGAGATCACGTTCTGACGAAGCCAACAGGACCACATCATCTGCAAAAAGCAGAGACCTGATCCTTAGGCCACCAAAACGGATCCCCTCACCACCTTGGCTGCACCTAGAAATTCTGTCCATAAAAGTTATGAACAGAATCGGTGACAAAGGGCAGCCTTGGCGGAGTCCAACTCTCACCGGAAACGAGCCCGACTTACTGCCGGCAATGCGGACCAAGCTCTGACACTGGTCGTACAAGGACCTAACAGCCCGTATCAAGGGGCCTGGTACCCCATACTCCCAGAGTACCCCCCACAGGGCCCCCCGAGGGACGCGGTCGAACGCCTTCTCCAAATCCACAAAACACATGTAGATTGGTTGGGCGAACTCCCACGCACCCTCCAGGACCCCCCCAAGGGTATAGAGCTGGTCCAGTGTTCCACGGCCAGGACGAAAACCACATTGCTCCTCCTGAATCCGAGGTTCGACTATCCGACGGACCCTCCTCTCCAGAACCCCTGAATAGACCTTACCAGGGAGGCTCAGGAGTGTGATCCCCCTGTAGTTGGAACACACCCTGCGGTCCCCCTTTTTAAATAGGGGGACCACCACCCCGGTCTGCCAATCCAGTGGAACTGCCCCCGATGTCCACGCGATATTGCAGAGCCGCGTCAACCAACACAGCCCCACAGCATCCAGAGCCTTAAGGAAATCCGGGCGGATCTCATCCACCCCCGGAGCCTTGCCACCGAGGAGTTTTTTGACCACCTCAGTGACCTCAGCTCCAGAGATTGCAGAGCCCAACCCAAAATCCCCAGACTCTGCTTCCATCCTGGAAGACGTGCCGGTGGGATTGAGGAGGTCTTCGAAGTACTCGGCCCACCGATTCACAACGTCCCGAGTCGAGGTCAGCAGCACACCCTCCCCACTGTAAACAGTGTTGGTAGTGCACTGCTTTCCCCTCCTGAGACGCCGGATGGTGGACCAGAATCTCCTCGAAGCCGTACGGAAGTCTTGTTCCATGGTCTCACCGAACTCCTCCCACGCCCGGGTTTTTGCCTCTGCGACCACCCGAGCCGCATTCCGCTTGGACTTTTATGTGAGTACGAATCTAAAAGCTGTGAGTTAAAATTTTGTGAATACAACTCAAATTTCTTTGACTTTGAATTTTTTCTGGCTGTGAACACGAATTCAGTTTGTGGATACGAATCCAGTCTGTGGGTTTGAGTTGAAACGTACTGAAATGACGTCACAAGGATGAGCAATCGAACCCCGATTTCACCAAACACGTTCCAGTTTCTGACGAAAATAAACTGGGTGGAGCTGCCGGCTCAAGTGAAACGTCTCAGGTAAAGTGTACATCCTGTATTGATTTGTTTAAAAGTACTTTATCAAGTAGCATATCGTCATTAGATAAACTAACTTACAGCTATAGCTTGCACGCTTATGACAGGCTGGTGACGCTAAGTTAATGCTAGCGCTTTTAGCATTAGGAGTTAGCTTGTGCTAATCGCTGACTGCAAGAAAAGAAGCGTTTATTTTAAGACATTATTGATCAAAATAGGACTTTTATCAATATATAAGTTGCTAACCTCCCTCTTGGTCGTGCGCATTTTTTAACAAAGCTGTGGAGAAAGCAACTCGTGGCTAGTTGGTGGCTAACTTTAACACTTATGATGTTACAGTGTGCACAATATTATCTTCCCCTGCCGCAGACATTTTAGTTGTGGTGCTCATTTGTGTCACAATGACATCGTTGTTTGCGTAAGGAGTTTGCCGGTGTAACGCTAAGTTGGTACACTTTTAGCAATTCGATTTGTGTGAATTAATTAGCCAGAAAAAAACACAGCATAGACCAGCATATGTAGTGTTTTGGTGCTGGTTTAGCTGTATGCTGGTTCAGTATGCTTGACCAGGATGGAATGCTGCTGGTCCAGCATCCCAGAGGATATGAGACATGAGATACATCTGATGTCTCATGATATGTCCCTCAGACTGGAGAATAGCTAGCTAACATGCTGAAGAGGACTGCTATGCAGAACTTTTTTCTGGTTCTACTCTTTCAGGAGCGTTGGTTCATTATCAATAGAAATGCAGTTTTTAGGTTAAAGAAAGGTTCTAAAAAATCTTAAGGAAGAAGTAAACAGATGAATAGGAATAACACACGAGGAATTAAGAAAATAGCATTGACCTCCTTTGTAAAATGTTGTGTAGACTCTAATCTTCAAATCTCATGTTTTTGTTTTGAAGGTTTCCCACAAAAGATGTGAGGAAGAAGTGTGAGGCTTCCTGCTTTTGATTTATTAAGATTGGAACTGGGCTGTGTCAGACTGAGACTCAGAGATGGAGATTATTCCCTCTTCAGCTTCATGGTTCTCCTTCAAACAGTAAGTGTATCAGAAGGCCATCAGCATTCAGAAATGTACATATCCTTTTATCAATCACAAGGAGTGTAATACTTATCCCCACATACCATGTCTTGATGTATTTTCTCAAAAATTTATATATTTAAATAAACTTAATAAGGATCATTTCTAGGTGCGCTAGAGTTTTCACAGCACCAGTGGGCCACTGATGTCCACTGAGAACCACAGGTGTGTACTATAATCAGTATATTATTGTCAAACATTATGCTTGTTTGTTTTAACCAGAAAAGTGCAGAACTACATCCAGAAGAGCCAAAGAGAGCCTGTCTGTGACCTCCCAAGATTCCCCAGAGACTCTAACCTCAGCCTGATGATGTGAGGATTTAAACATATCAAATTACAGGTAAGGGGCCTAAACATCCCTCCAAACAAACCATCCATATGTACTGGTGCTGATGCGTTGGTGGGGGTATGCTTGTTGTGATACAAGATGCTGTTTTTCTTAGTTTTTGTCTCTTTATTTCCAAGATGCCCATCAGCGGACAGCATATAGATCTGTTTAGCTGTAGTTCTTGATCTCAGCCTGATGAATCTGCTGCTTATTTTACGTTATACATCATGACATGAAGACTGCAGCTTTCTAAAAGACTTGCTTCTCTCTCTAGAACATCCACCACATCTGGGAGCTCCATGAAAGCAGCAGCAGACGCCTGGTTCCAGCTGAAAGTGTTGACGTCTTCTTTGATGGTTCTGATGTCAGAGAGAGGGATCCTCATGTCCTGAAGAAGTCTGGAGCCTGTGGAGCTCGCTGAAGCAGATGTTCTTCTTTGGGGTCTCGTGCATTTGAGAGTAAAACGTGTCGATCCCAACTGACAATGTTTATGCAGATTAAACCTATTGCACACAATTTACTGTTATTGTGACCAATGACTTTTAATAAATAAATATATGAAAAATGTTTGGTTATTTGGTTTTGCACAGCTGACACACACTTATTTTGTCATCTAATACGTTTTTAACCAGAAACAGTTTTATTTCAATTAACATTTAATCAATCAGTTACTATTTATACTAGTTGTTAGGCTGGAAGCTCCATCAGCAGGGTTACAGATGCATGTATAGATCAGCTGTGTCATTCAGCTCCTTTTCAATCTGACAGCAGACAGACTGAAGATCATATGACTAAATCCTGAAAACAGTAATATCTCATGCTTTGTTAGAGAATGTAGATCTGAAGGTAGGAGCAGAGCTCTGGACCACTGACACCTTTAAGTCTATTAGGGCTACCGTAGAGCATCCGCTAGCATGCAGAAAACAAAGTTCTCAGATTATAAACCACATCCTTACATTGATGAGTGGACTATATATTATATTTTTATACAATTATACTAATTTTTGCTAAGTATGTTCTGTAACTACATGTTTTCTACGTTGTTTGCAGTCTGGCTGCCCTCTAAAATATAAAACTGATAAATGTTCGTGCTGCTCCAAAAGTGAAATGCTTTCATACAATACTGTATTGTATGAAAGCATTTCACTTAATCAGTGTAGTAATCAACACACATTATTGCCAATAATCACCAAATAAAAATCACTGTAGATATCAGAAAAGGATCGCTTTAGCGTCCAGCTCATCCTGACTAGCAGCACTGGGCTGTTTGGAGCTATTCAGGGTTACATGAACGTGGTGTTTGATGAAATCGGGGTTCGATTACTCATCCTTGTGACGTCATTTCAGTATGTTTCGATTCGTATCCACAAATTGAATTCGTATCCACAGCCAGGAAAATTTCAAAGTCACAGAAATCTGAGTTGTATTCACAAAGTTTTGACTCACAGCTTTTAGATTCATACTCACATAAAAAAAATCCCAACCTTCACAATTTTCAGACTCACAAATATGACAGGAGAATTTTGTGTACAACACTTATTGAAAGACTAATATATGAATACAAATTTTAGAATCCTACACACACCTTTTTGACGGCGATCTTACACCATAATTTTCCAGATGATGGTATCAGTCATTATCCAGCATTCGTTGTACCCTGGTAAAAAAACAAAACATCAGACCGGGATGTGTTGTTCTTAATGAATACCCACACAGTAATATACCGTTGGTGTGATATAAATTTAGGCCAACTGCGACTGTGCATGAATGTTAAGTTGCATTAGCGTTGGAGGAAAGCGCAGCGTGGAGTATTTGTAAAGGAAACGGGGTAACGTCGGTTCTACAGACCTGGTTTGGGTTTCAGGAGTCTGATGTTGAGCAGAAATCATCCTCAGTAAAATATTCTGGGCAACAATCATATCTGCGCTCTCTCTCTCTCGCTCTCTCTCTCTCTCTCTCTCTCTCTCTCTCTCTCTCTCTCTCTCTCTCTCTGTCTCTCTCGCTCTTTCTCTCTCTCTCTGTCTCTCTCTTTCTCTCTCTCTCTCTCTCTCTCTCTCTGTCTCTCTCTCTTTCTCTCTCTCTCTCTCTCTCTCTTTCTCTCTCTCTCTCTCTCTCTCTCTCTCTCTCTCTTTCTCTCTCTCTCTGTCTCTCTCTCTTTCTCTCTTTCTCTCTCTCTCTCTCTGTCTCTCTCTTTTTCTCTCTCTCAAATATTTCTGTTTTTACATATTTCACTTCAGAATTTTGTGTTTTCATCACATTTCGCTTGTATTTTATTTAAAATATTTTCATCTTTATTCATTTTATGAGAATTTTTGTGTTGCATTGTTTAGAAAAAGAATCATAACACAACATAAAAAATATTTGAAAGTTTTTTATTATTAGTTTTGCACATTAAATGTTCTTTAAATTACATTCTATACTAGTTGATCTGGTATGGAGAATGTTCAAAACCAGTCATTTTGACATAAATAAACAGATTTGGGATACAGATTTTAGGCCATATGGCCCATTCCTACCCAAATTAATAATAAACCCATCTTTTCTCAATGAAAAGAGCAGAAAAGGCATAAACAGCATACATGAAGGAAAACCAGAGCGGGGCTGCAGCTGCATGATGCTCTGCTACTGAGAGAGGGCGTGAAGCCTCGTTCACACTGAATGCAGAATGGATGTGGTTCAGTTTCACATAGATGAGAGCATTTACAGCAGCTGCAGTGCAAATCTGAATGCAGAGCTCTGGAAAGTTTCCACATGGAGTCTATTTTTTCTGGACGAGGGTTGTCATAAAGTTAAAGAATTCACACGAGCCAGGCAGGAAGTGAGGTGTTGTTCAGCATTATGGAGTTTTAATAAAATGATTTTCATTTAATAATCGGTTGTACGTTCCACTTTTGGGGCATCGTCAACACGTTTGACTTAGGGGGTACTTGTGGTGTGAGAAAATGGCTCCGGGGGTACTCAAGTCAAAAAAGGTTAACATAGGATGCCCCAGAGCAGGGGTTTCCAATCCTGTTCCTGGAGGGCCAGCATGTTTTAGTTGTTTCCCTGCTTCAACACACCTGATTTCAATCAGCAGGTGATTAACAGGCTTCTACAGAGCCTGATGAGCTGCTGCACAGGCAATTCAACCACTGAATCAAGTGTGTTGGAGCAGAGAAACCACTAAAACATGCTGGCCCTCCAGGACCAGGATTGTAAACCCCTGCCCCAGAGAGAGAGAGCGTGAAAAGAGAACTTTTGCTCACCGACTTTTAAAGAACCATCTACATTAGATAAGTGATACGTCTTTGTTACGTTTCCATGAAGATTCTTTTCAAAAGATCTGAAATACATTTTTAAAAATTCTTTATATGCAACAACTACCAGATAAATATTAAAACCTTATTTTTGATTTAGTCAAACAACTGTATCAGAAGCATCTTCATTTATAGCAGGTTCCTCAGGCCCAAGCGTCTTTAGAACTGCAGATAAAGAATAAATAAAAGCCTAATAATGACAATATAAAGGAAAACAAGTGGCAGAGGGCCCGTGTGTGCTGATCTCAGAGCCAAAGGGTGTGCATTAGCCGAATTAGAGGGTATTGGAGAGTGGCTTAACCTAAGCCAAGAGTATCGAGTATACACCTAAAGATTATAACGCGGCCCAAAGCCCTCTGCAGTCCTGTTTCCAGCCCATTTCTGCAAAAGATCACAGTCTATCAGTTAAATAGCTCTGCACTAAGTGCCATGAAGGGAGAGAGTCGTTTTCAGCCAAGTCCGCTGGTCCACTGGCAGCAGAGGTTGGCAGAAGAAAGTCCCAGTTCCATAGTTTAAACAGCCAACTGTAGATGATTGCCCTGGCAAAAAAGACTCACTCTGCCTAGCAAAACACATGGCAGTGCTTACGTTCTTAACCCTTATTCATGCCCTTAACTATTAAAAAATCTTATACAATCTAAGTTGGAGCGAACAGTAACAGAGTACTCAGATGGTTGTCCCTTATGTCAGTTTGGTCTAGGACGCAGGCAACAGCCTCCAGGCCTGTATTTAAATAGGCAAAAAGTATAAATCAGAGAGAATTTAAATAAATTTAGTTAAAGAAAACAAGGTGATTTGATTTATTCTCAAGATTGAGAAATTTGTTAGTAATGTTGTGATATCTGGAGTGTTTGAGCACTTAATTTCTGAGCACCACTGCAGATTTCCTGTTTGTGGTTTTGTAGCAATTTTCAAAAGAAATCGAGCAGAGAAATCGAGATTTACTGCCTTTTAAACTTTAGGAATTTATAAGCAATTACAGATAATAAAATGTTTTAATGAGACATGCAAATCTCCAAATATTCTTTCAAAACACAGAAACGAGTCACCTGCAGATTTAAAGATTCAATAGGGTTTATCAGTCGCCTCATTAGTGCCAACAGCCAGAGCCAGAAGATTGTAGTTTTGGAAAATGTGGTTGCAGTCTGCCACAAATCAACCAAATAGCTGGCTGGTGCATGTCACTCAGAACCTCCTGACTTTGGTGGCAGATCTGGTCACTGGTGTTCAGGTGAAAACCTCTTGTGTCTGAATAACGCTTATTGACTGATTTATGACAGATTAAGACCATCATAGATTTCAGCATAATGCAATCTGAGCTGGTGGCACGGGTAGAACTCAGAGAAAAATCTAAAACTATTTAGTGATTAGTGTCATTCTGAATTTATGTGAATAAACCTCCTAGATCTTCTCAGAAAGTGGAAAGTCTTAAATATTAAAGGGGAAATATTAGAATTGGTTTCTTGAGTTAGAATAGTTCATGAAGTTCTTTGTACAAAATCCCTCTCACATGAAGCAATTTCAGCAGTTTTATCCTTTCAGGGCTCTGTCACTTTAAGAAAGCAAGCTGTGTCTGGCCACGCCCACCCATCCCCCGCTCATGCTGCTATAAGCTGAACGGCTCCAAGGAGAGCTGCTACTCCTGCAGCAGTGGCTCTCCTCCAGGTGAGAGGTGGGTCTATACTAATTTCCCCATTTGTGACATCACAAATGGCAACTTTTTGAAATGCCCTATTTTAGGCACATAATTCCTAAAACTAAAGACCAACAGAAGAGGATGAATTTGTTTTTTTCAAATTTGGAGTGTTTATAGAGGCAGTAGAGACTCTCATGGCAGCACAAAAAGATGCAAAGGGTGAGTTTTTCATAATATTACTTCACTGTGAATTAAGGCAGAAACAAAATACAAAAATTTTTTTACATTATAAATCATATTTAATAATAAGATTGGTTTATAATGTCATGCAACAAAAGTTCTGGATCTGGATATCCCCAGTAAATAATCATAATATTTTGAAGGGAGAGAAAGCCAAAACTTCCAGGATTAAAGTCGTAACGATAACAGAACAAACTCAAATGTTCTGAGATTGTTGGGTTATTAAATTCAGGAGAGACAAAAAGGTCAAAATTGCTGATAAAAAAAAAGATCAATTTACAAAAATAGTGTATAAAGTGTATTAGGAAGGTCATTGATTAAAAAAATCCTATTTAATTACATTTTAACGTTAAAAAAGTCTTTGAGGGATTAGATAATTCAGATTCACATACCAAATTTAAATTTAATCTTAATATTAATTGTTGAAGGAGTCATCTGTTGCTCCTTGTTTTGAATTTTGGTCAAACATGACAGATCTGGATGCATTTTCTCATTTCTGCTGATTGTGTGCACAAGACAGATTTTTCAAAGTGGAGGTAAGCTTGAGTCTAGTCTAATAAAATAATGTGAAGTTCCCCTATATGTACGGCAAAGTCCAGAGGAGAGGCTTCAGAGGGATAATGTTATCCCTTTAATGTTGATATCTGAGTCCTTTTTATCTCCACTTACTTTCAGTTCAGTCCTGTTCTAGGATGTAATGATCACAGCACGCACGAGGATTTTTCCCAAATAAATATTAGAAATGTTTTGACTTTTTACATGAAATTTTATGAATTTAATATGTCAGGCTTTGTCTTAGTTTTAACATTGTAAAATTATGCTTTTAATGATAAAATATGATTCTTTTATGTATATATAATGTTATAAAGTCTGAAATCTGAAATAGTAATAATAGAATAGAATAGACTTTATTAATCCCACAGTGGGGAAATTCACTCGTTACAGCAGCCCATACCCCTAGAGAAAAGTAATAACAAAGATCATGGTAATAATAATAATAGTAATAATAGCAATAATATTAGCAATAATAATAATAATAATAGTAATAATAATAATAATAATAATAGTAATAATAATAATAATAATAATAATAATAATAATAATAATAATAATAGCAATAATAATAATAATAATAACAATAGTAATAATAATAGTTTTTGAACTGAGCTATTTCCTGTCTAAAACCGTTTTATGCAATTCTATAACAACATAACAGTGAAAAACTAATAAAATTGGCCCTCACCACCTATAGATCCACCCCTAGGGGGCAGTAAACATTTTTAGAACTGGATTTAACAGGTTTCTGATGAAGGTACCAATCCTAGTGGTCCATCTGGGGATTTAAGGCCAGAAGAGTTTTGAGATGAGATTTGCAAGAGGTTGAGACTACAAAAATAAAACACGTTTTATTTTATTTAATATGCCTATTACAATACTGAATATTTCATAGGTTGACATTAGCATATTGTTTCATTTTGTTCCATTAAAAGGTGTTTATTTCTACATTTTGGAACAATAGAACAGCCTTCAGTGTTTGTCCCTTCTGTAATGAGTTATTGTCACTGCTTGTGCTGG
Organism: Aphyosemion australe; assembly: GCA_006937985.1. NCBI lineage: Eukaryota > Metazoa > Chordata > Actinopteri > Cyprinodontiformes > Nothobranchiidae > Aphyosemion > Aphyosemion australe. The sequence goes on from SSNS01000085.1 coordinate 726,208, forward strand.
TTTAGTATAAATACTCATGAAACCGTTGACACTGTGATGGAACGTATTTACTATGACAACATAACAAAAAGAAAATCATGTTTTTTGTTTATGGAAAAGTAATCGATAGCGTAATACATCGAATGGATGAATGCGTTCCATCTGCAACACCATTGTTTACATCAGAGAACAACGCCTCCAGCAAATTATAAAGAATGACAGTAACAGGTTGAGAGAAAACAATCCCATTAGAATTTGACCGACTCCAGTCCTTTTTCTCAGTGTAAATGCAAAATGATACATTTTCTGACACAGAAACAGAAGATTAAATGCCATGCTCAGAATGCAGCCCAAACCTCAAACCTCAGAACCTTAGTGCCTGCACGTGGCCCGAACATCAGACGGCCCACAAAGGTGATGCCAACAGAAAGAGACAGACTAAAGGGAAGCCACATATTGAACAAAAACTATCCTGTAAAACTGATTGTAACAGAACAGAAGGAGGAAAATGGCACAGAGAGGTATGAGCATTTGTTGCTGTGGCTCATGTAGCGTGTTTCTGCATATTTTCAGGGCTGCATGTGGGATGGAGGAGATCAGATTGCAGCACGAGCCCCGCCAGCCAGATTTCTTGGATTGTCCAACTCTTCATTTTGCCAGGATTGTGTCAATAATCTAACGCGGTGGACAGCCTCTACCTCCAAACCCACTGCCTGTTTATCAACTGTGTGAACCACACACACACACACACACACACACACACACACACACACACACACACACACACACACACACACACACACACACACACACACACACTTAATGCAGAGATGAATGAAATGCACGTTGTGATAAACAGAATATCTTCTCTGCTGATTTTTAACGGCTTCTTGGCATTTACTTTTTCTCCTTTAGACTGAAACAACAACAGATGCTAATAGATCCATAGTTTAAAGGGATATTTTGGCCATCTTAAAGAGTTTCTATGAGTTTTGCATAATAACGTTATTTACTTAGAAATTAGTCACAAGAAGCAACAAAGATTGTGTGCCAAATTGCTAATGTAAACAGAAAGTAAGTCAACACTTGAGATCATAAACTGAATGACATCATATCAGTCTGATCTGGACACCTTGATTAGGACCTCAAACCAATCCATGTGATATGATCAGGACTTCCTAGTTAATTTAGATTTTTTTTATGTGTCTTGTTGCTTTTTGTTGAAACAACTATACATTTTTAAAGGTCTGACTGTCAAAGGGGAAATGTGCAAGAAATCACCTGTATAGCTAAAGTCAATTTTATGTAGCATTCATAGGGCTGTGACAATATTGGTAATATCGCAATATCGTCGTAGTAAAATGACCACAATATGGTCGTGGTCTTGTCACGATATCGTTCAGTACGTCTTGAGGTAAAAATAACACTTTTCAGAATGCTCCACCAGAGCATAGCAAAGTAAACTACATAGACCATGATCCTTTGCTTCCGCGTCATTGGCCAGTTCGCCAATGGGATTGCGTGCAGCCCACACAGCAAAGATAAGCAAACATGGAGGATGGAGGCTACAGCGGTGAAGGCAGCATGGAGGATTCCAGTCAAAGGATTTTATGTTGTGAGTCTTATTATCGTGAGCCTCCCCACAATATCGCAATAAATATCGTAGCGTGAGATTTGGATATTGTTACACCCCTAGTGTATTCATTATTTACTACTTTTAAAGAAACTCATGAGATTGTTATAAAATAACCCTGCAAAGTAATTGGAAAGCTTTGACTGTTAATACATTTTTTTCTTTTTATCTGCACACCTTAACTCTGCTATAAGTGTAAACACAGACGGGAAAATCCAAAAATCTGAATATCATGCAAAAGTCCATTTATTTCAGTAATTCAGCTCAGACTGAGAGACCATCTAAAAGCTCAGGAACCCTCTGCAGGTGCTCTGGATTCATTAGCTGATTGGAGTGTGACACTTTGAGTCTAGAATATTGAACCTTTTCACAATAATCTAATTGTCTGAGATTTACAAGGTGGGGTTTTTATCAGCTGTAGCCATAATTATCATAATTATAACAAATAAAGGCTGAAATATCTGGCTTTGCATGGAATGAGTCTATCACATAAGGCCGTAGTAGAAAAAGCAGGAATCTGACTTTAATTTCTCATTTTCTTGTGTGGAAAAACACCCAGCCTATTAGGGGATGAGTGGGCGTGTCCAGCAATAGCTTGTTTTTCTTAAAGTGAAAGAGCCCTGAAATGGCTTCTTCTGTAAGGTACTGATAATAAAGCTGCAGAAATTGCTTCATGTTGAGGATGAGTGTGTGCAAAAACACTTCATAAGCATGTTTTGTATAGACCCTATAGAAATAGTATAACATTTAAAAAAGACATGTCCCCTTTAACTAATGTTTGGATAAAAATCACATTGTGTTTAATGCTTTTTCAATTTGTTTGCCCAAGATACTCTAATTAACTCATTATCAAACTTTGTCAAGCTTAGGTTCTAACATCTTTCCCTGAATGTGTGAGCACAGACATCTTCATTATATGTGAGATACGTTGTCAGATGAAACAGGATGATCTAACATTTGTTACATTTTTTCCTTTCACAGCAAGCGGTGTACAAGCTATACTCTCCAACTGGATGGGGTTGTTGCTACGTCATCACGGCCCACTCCTTCTTATCCAGGTAGTCTCTTGAGTCTGAATCTCTCCATCCCTGGACTGTAAACACTAATGCACAGTCTCTCTGTGTAGCTAGCACGGAGTTTAATCTCCACAGCTGTGAAGAAGTGATTTCTTTCTTATCTCATTTGCACTTTAAATAATGCCTAGAACTAGTGTTGGGCATCTTATATTAAAAAGGTAATTAGTTATATTTACAAATTACTTTTTCAAAAAAGTAACTGAGGTAGTAACTCAGTTACCACATTGTAAAAGTAATTAGTTACATAGCAAAGTAACTGCAATGTTATTTTTACGTTCTCTAACGCAGTTACGTTCTATAATATCTATAACGTGAAATTTTTTTTAACTGAATGATTCTTACTTTCTAGAATAAACATTTGAGATATCTCAAATGTTCATTCAGTAAGAATGTTCTTATGGATATCTAATGTTAATTTCTACTAGGAACAATAGAATTATAGATATCTGTAATACATATCCAGTCTGCCTAATAAATGTTAAAAAGGCCACCTCAGGTTTTTAGGGATTCTGAGATATCTCAAACTTAATTCCTACTAGTGCAGTTGTTATTATGGATATCCTTCATTATAACAGTGGTATGAGTGTCTGCCCTGAGACTGGAAGATCGTGGGTTCAAATCCATGGTCGGGTCATACCAAAGACTTTACAAATGGGACCCAATGCCTCCTCACTTGACACTCAGCATTAAGGGGTTCAAATGGGGGGTTAAACCACCAAATAGTTCCCGAGCACAGCCGTGTCTGCAGCTCACAGCTCCCCCAGGGCATGGGTCAAATGCAGAGAACGAATTTCACTACATACCAGTGTGTGCGACAACTAATGGGACTAATGCGACATGACGCTGTGAATCTGCAGCAAGCATGAATCTGTGGTCTCTGGGTCTGCAGCTGTGTACTGTTGTGGAATCTGAGTGTCATTTCATTAACCATGTAAAGGGTCATTTTAACACATCCTGGCTAAAGAAAATTATTTAAAAATATGAAAAACTTGTATGGCTTGAAGTCTCGCGAGAAGCAGTAACGGTTTACAGCAATCCATGTCTACACCTCAGAACCATAGCTGTCAAGCCTTCCGTTTTGGCTGGGATGGTCTTATACTTACCCGTTTTCTGCAGTCTTCCCATGTATTTTCCTGGAAATTTCCTGTATTATGTTCATTAAAACAACTTATTCCCTGCTCCCCCAGAGACAAAAGCTTTGATTGCTACTTATGATTCATTCTTGCCGACACATCTGGATCAAGGCAGCAGATAGAGTAATGGGTAAGGACAAGAAACCCTGGACTTCAGCCTGCTGTCATGTTCTCCTGCTGACTTTTGTCTCAGATCTACTTAATTATGGGTACTAAAGTTGATATTTCTAACTTCAGTGAGTTGGGTAACACAGGGAGAAGCCTATGTGAAGGTGTAGAAGCAGTAGCACTAGAACATAGAGAATGTGGTGGAATTCACTGTAGTAAAGGTGATTTTTATTATAACAGTTGACTTTTATAATACTTTTAATTTTAATTTGTCCTGATCCAATAATAATTAAGTTCCAGCCTATTAAACGAGATACTAGTTAAAGATGTCATTTTTTATATTATTTTACAAACTGTCAAGGAAAACTGTCTCAGCAAGAGAAACTCAGACATACACCAGAAGCAAGATAATGGCAGAGAGTCAAGGACATTCTTTATGCAAGCTGTCTTACTTTGGCAACAAGTGATATTATCTCACCCCACTTGCAGTTTAATTTTGCTTGGTGAGAGAAAAATGAGTTCTTGTTGTTTTAAGAGAAATAAAATATGAGGGCCTTGATAGCTATTTGTTGACCACTACTGGGGGCAACACCCATCCAAATCTCAATGTCTACACTAAAGTTACCCTTCATTTTCTTTTAAAGCAACATTCCACAACTTTTACACCTTAAAATTATGCTTTTTTGTAAAGTTTTTGCATCATACTATTATCTGTTATGTTCATTTTCATACCTGTGATAGTGTTGGGGGGTCCCACGTCTGTTTACTGCGCTATACAGTTTTTGTGCTTCGGGTAGCCGCAGAATGTACTGACTGGGTGTCGTTTTACGGCAGAATATGGCAAGCCAAAGGGATAAAAAAAAGCCTGCGTTCTAAACGTAAAAAAAGTGCAGTCTTAACTATTAAAGGGGAAATATTAGAATTGGTTTCTTAAGTTAGAATAGTTGTATGGTCATTAAAGCAGCATTCCTCAACTTTGCAGTTATATGGTCTCTGTTGCCCTCTAGAAGCTTGCTGTGTAACGTCAATGTCGTAACATTAAATCTCTATCTCTGGCATAAAAGGCATGTTTACATTCCTAATATCAGGCAAAACAACAAAAACAAACTTTTCCACCTCCAGACGTTGAATAAATAGTTTTATCAGGACTGTATAACAACTTTATGCCCGACCAAACACAATAACCCTGGTGAAATCATTTATTACTTACCTAGCCATTAGCAGCACGGCTAGGTCAGAGTCCGTAGTTCATGCCGTTCTTTCTAAAAGAGCTCTCCAGCGAGGAAAAGACAGCCCAATAAAAACTCTGGTCTTTGCTCTTGCTCTATCACGTTCTTCTTTTCTTTTCCTAGATTCCTCTGATAAGGGATTTCTAGCTTTCTTTGGTGAATCTGCCACTGCTACAGCGAGTCTACATTATACAATTATGGCAAGCCAAAGGGATAAAAAAATGCGTGTTCTAAACTTGCATTATGTCCGCCAAAACGCGCATCTTGAATGAGCGTTTTGGCGGACATAATGCTCGCTTTTAGAACACGCGAGTTTTTGCCCCCTTTGGCGTCAAAACACGCGTTAAAGACGCGCATTTTGGCGGGCATACCGTAAATCCTCTAATATTGGCCTGTATTCCATTACCTGCCGGGTCTCCTATATTAGCCGGTCTCGCTGTCAGCGGGGGTAAATAAAGGCCGGTCTCTAATAGTGGCCGGGGTTACTATTAGAAACAGCGTGTGTTTTCGGAGATCGACGGTAAAGTGAGCCCTCACCCGATTTTTCGAGGCGCACGTATACCACGTTTCACGGTAACAGCGGACTAGTGGATCATAATCTCCGGCTGCAAGATGAGCATAAACAGAACGGAAAATGCTAGTTTGCAGTGATCACTTCATCACAGGTAAGGGCTTACTAAAGGTTTTTTATGGCGTTTTATTGAACAGTTATTTAGAAACGCAGCTACATAAACAGCAGGTAAACAGTTTGATACTGTTTTCATGTGTCCTCACCGCAAATAGCTTTTAGAGTGCTAATGTTTTTAGCAGTTAGCTCAGTGTTGCAACGTGGCAAGTAAATAGTTTGATACTGTTTTCACGTTTCCTCACTGCAAATTGCAAGCTGTTTACCTGCCACGTTACAACACTGAGCTAACTGCTAAAACATTAGCACTCTAAAAGCTATTTGCGAACCGCATAGCAGTTTGTTGTAGGTGCATTTTGTCGGAGTGAGCGTGGGCGGAGCTTCACTGAAACAGACCAAGTACAAATTCAGGCTGATGAAAATAACTCATATTTAAGATAAAATGACATCTCAATGATGCCAACGGTAACCCCGAAATTCCACTATCTCCGATCCGCCCCCGCTCTCCGCCGCCGCTCGCTTCCGAACTCAATTCACACTATACCCGCTCTACAACGGCTCCGCCCCGGTGCGGAGACCTGAGGTGCGCAAACAGGCATGCGCGGGAGTTTCGAGATCTCGCGATACAGTCCGAGCAATAAATGCGGAAGTTAGATCCAAACAAATCATTCTGTGATTAAAATATTTTTAACACGGTCTTCAAATGTGTAAACACGTAAAAAATGTTTTGAGACGAATGTGTATACATGTAATAGTCATTAGATAAAAATACCTGTGCATATGAAACAAAAAAACGCTTTTGTTTATAGATTTATTGTGAAAAAACGGAAGTTGTGCTTGCTCACTTTCCTGTTGGGCGGTTGTGATTTCTGTAGATTGACTGCGGAGGTTCTCCAGCGTCCGGCAAAAATAGGATCGAATCTATTTTTGCCGGATGGCGGAACGGCGGGCGGCGCACTGCGCCGCACGGCCACAGTATTGAAACAGCTCTGATTGACTACAAAGGAACCGTTTTTGCTGCGGAGTTCATGCCGGAGCGGAGCGGAGATAGTGGAATTTGGGGGTAAGACTTTATCATATATTGTGCCTACTCTTGCTCTAGCATGATCTGGCTCCTTTAAAATAAAATATTTGTATTTATAAAGTTACAGCAAACACACATGATGTGTGTTAAGGGTAATGAAGTCACCATCACTAATGGTAATAGCCAGCGGCGGCGCTAGGGGGGCACTGGGGGATGCTATAGCTCCCCCTAGAAAAGCCATAGCTCCCCCATAGCACCCTCAATAATATTTCCAATTACCATTTTTTTCATCTAACTTATTCTTTATCTTATGGTTGTTTTAATATTTTCCTCACAAATTCCAACTAATTTCAATAAACAATCAATTAATATATGTTGAGTTTTATTACCCAAATTACCACGGATGGAACCAGAAAAGGATGCTATTTTGCAAGCAGACTCTGACCAACAAACAAATATTAATCTGGACTGAGGGGTTCAATCATGCGGCCAGTAGCTCAGGAGTTAGAGCGGGTTGTCCAGTAATTGGAAGGTTGCAGATTCGATCCCGGCTCCTCCCATAGAATGCTGCTGTTGTGTCCTTGGGCAAGACACTTAACCCGCCTTGCCTGCTGGTGGAGGCCGGAGGGACTGGTGGCGCCAGTGTACGGCAGACCCCGCCTCTGTCAGTGCGCCCCAGAGCAGCTGTAGCTACACTGTAGCTCATCCCCACCAGCATTTGAGTGTGTGTGAATGGGTGGATGACTGATTGTGTTGTGAAGCGCCTTGGGGGGTTGTAGAACCCTAAGAAGGCGCTATACAAATACAGGCCATTTACCTCTACTGAGAATGCTAACATTGTTAGCACTGGACAGCTAGAGGATCTAAGCCAAAGTCCTCAAGATGGACCAAGATAACCCTACTTCAGCCAAAATACCCGTCACACCTGTTTAAAGCAGCAGAGAAGTTTTAACAGAGGATGGCTCGATCAATATTCGTGGTTAGAATACAGCATGGGTAAAGATGCTATGTTTTGCTTTGCTTGTCAGCATTTTGTCTAAGGAGGGCACAGATTCCCCCGTGAGCCAGCATTCTTGGGTTTAGTAATTGGCGGAAAGCAGCTGCATCATTGAAGAGCCATCATGGCATTAGTTCAAGTTAAAACAAACACCATTAAGCACAATAACAGGTGGATTGTCCTGTTATGAAGACTTCTGGTGGTAAATGAATGATTTCGACCTTCTCTGACCACATAATTTGGAGTTGTGAACTGAAATTGTCCACATGTACAGATACACAATACTCTATACCTACATATGCCATGTTTCTATTTGCTTTAATTGAATAGCAGAATACCACATTTTCACTTTCCTCTTTATTGGTGGCTGCTGCAGACGTTCTGAGTGCACATCTGTTTGAGCTTTCATCACAGTGTGTTTAACTGTAGGAACAAATGATTCTCCATAGCACCCTCAGTAAAATGCTTAGCCCCCCCCCCCTAGCACCTGCAGAAAAACATCTCTGGAGCTGCCACTGGTTACAACTATCAATACAAGTAGCTCATTGTTGATGTAACTAGCAAATTAGCCTAAAGAGGTAATCTCCAGCCACAATGTGCTTCCTTTTAAGATGCTTGTGCATCACTGACATGCTGCTGCCATGGAAGACAGGTTCTACCCTGCAGATTTTGCATTTGTTCATCATTTATTTTCATAAAATGCTGCCAAACTTTCAGGGTCTATTGCCAGCTTGCCATGATTGTTTGGGCTTTTCTGGTGATGCTATGACTGACCCCAGAGTTGCCAGACAGGAAATGTTAAAGTATCATACCAGGACCTTAAAATTATCGTATTTTGAGAAAAACATTGTACACTATTTAGTTGCATCCTAACATGTCTGATGACCCACAGATTCATTATTAATGTATCAAACACAGCACAAAATTATAGTCTTTAAAGTAGTTTTAGCTTTAGGAATGTATCTGGATGCAATCCGCAGCTACAGATTGCAAACAATGTAGGGCAAAAATGATCGTACATATGGGATTTATGATCGTACAGAGGGCTAAATGATCCAACAAATACGATAGTTATCGTACATCTGGCAATGCTGCTGACCCCAAATGCCACTACCGCTCAAGCAGACGGAGCAGCAGAAGACATTGGTTATTACATTTGTCGTTGACGACTTTGGCAGCCTTAGTTTAATGCCATCGTTGGTACATGAGACTTTTTATTTCCCTACTAAAAAAGATAAATTAGTATGTATGGATTTTGAGAATTTGAGGCCAGGGAACGCCTTGGGATTTCCCCGGAAGACCTGGCCCACGTAGCTGGGGAGAGGGAAGTCTGGGCCTCCCTCCTTAGGCTGCTGCCCCTGCGACCCGTTTTCAGATAAGCGATGGATGGATGGATGGATGGATGGATGGATGGATGGATGGATGGATGGATGGATGGATGGATGGGTGGGTGGATGGATGGATGGATGGATGTTGAGTTTGTCAGTTAAAAAGAAAATCAAACCAAACTGTTGGTGTGTTTAGTGTTCTGACCAAACCATTTTTTGGCCATTAATTAAATATTTTAACAAATATGTTTAATGTTTGGGTTCAAATGTCTTTTTTTTTTGCTGAGATGATGAGCAACATTTGATAAAACTATAAAAAATTGTTGCCACCATTTCCTTTTTATTGTAGAGATTGCTCTGTAATGCACTTCTTTCCTAGCAGGAGCCAGGTGATGAAAGTTTCAGGTTCAGCTATGTTTCCTCTGAAGTTGCCTGATCAGTTTTCAGAACCTTTTCTCTTCCCAAGAACCACCTCTGCCCTGCACTCTGAACTGGACCATCCCTCTCTCCTCCAGCTCTACTGTAGGATTTAGTTTGAGAACTGAGCTTGAGCGTATCCAAACCCCAAGCACAGATTGGGCCTGGGGTAGGCCACTGTCTGCTGGCATCTGGATCCAATCAGGGGTGTTTGTCGTTGAGAATTGAATCAAATTAAAAAGTTTAATATTTAATGTGACACCAGATGGAAGCAGAGAGGGGAAAGAGGCCCTGCGGTCAGCACTAATATCCCTTTCAGAAGAGCCGTGATACATTCCTGGAGAGAGAGTTGCTGGAAATATGTTACACACATACTCCACGATCGTCTAACTCCACTCAGACACTAGTGGCATATCGGTGCTGGGAAATGCAATAAATACTTAGAGGAACTGCACAGAGAATGGCCGGGTAATGACCAGTAATTATGGAGATTGTATATTAAAAATTACAATGCAGTCAATCAAAATGACTAAACTGTACATGACATTACTACAACACTAATTGGTATTTTACCTCCCAATTGTTTCATGCATCCCCAATCCAGGAAAAGTGAACTCCATCCCTTAAATCTCAGATATTTGTGAGAAAACTGCAATCCTCTTCTACTTGTATGATTTTTAATCCTAGGTTGTATAAGTTTCCTAAATCTCTTGAGCTGTAATAAGATGTTTAAATTGCACAACAGTTCACTGGGTGTGTGTATTTTATGCTAATTTATGTTGGCAATAAATATCTTTAGCATCAAATGGCTCCAGCATACTAGACTTTACTCATGGTTTCTTGGGTTTCTTTCATTTTGTTTGTGGCGTTTGATATATTAAGTAGCATTTTATAGTATATTGTTATTTTAACCAATATGATGGATTTTGTAATATATGTTTTGGTTTCTAAAACCAACCACATCTGATCTAAACTCAGCTAAAGTTATTTTGTGGTCTCCCAGCCCCATAAAATAACTCTTGAGGCACCTAAGGGGTTCTGCCGAGTACAACACTACTGTTGGGCGGGTTGGAAGTACCATCCATCATCAGCTGCAGCGCTAAAACCTGTTTATATGAACAAAGTTTGGTAAAGTTGTTTGTGGAGCCCAGAACTGGTTGGTCTGTTGTTAACTAGGCACTTCTCAATTTTTACTAATGTAGGTATAACAATGGAAGGCATTGGGTTCAAATACAGAATTAGTCACAGTTTACCAAATGGGGCACATGCGCCATTAGATTTATGATGAATGGGTTTTATGTTACACGTCTTAGCAAATCACGATGGTTTGGAAGAAAATGAATGTTTTTAATCAACTCTTTTTAACCAGATGTTTACACAGACATCTGGCTTAAAAAGTTGGTTTTTACATTAGTAATTCGTAATTATTCTGCTAAAAATATGTGATATCACAGATGTTAAGGAAGCCATTAAGTAAAGGTAACATTCTTTTTTTCATTTAGAAAAAAAATAATGTTTAAAAAACTCTTTCTAGCAAACAAATCTTTCAGAGCATTGCCTTGGATAAAAAGCATTGATTGTAGCTTATAAAAAGCTGGATCCACAGGGTCCCAGGCCCATTATGGGGCTCTAGTGAATACTCCTTGATCCCATTGGCTTTTGTCAATGTTCTCTGTTACATGCTATGTCATTTAAAAAATCATAACTACCTTGTACATGTCACATTCTGATGTATGAATATTTTTATGTAGCAAAATTACATGTCTAAGAAAACTGATATCAGTTTTTACGAATACTGAACCAAAAATTCTGACACTGCTTAAAATGTGTCAATGGGTTTCTTTGGTGGTGCACATACTAAATATGGAAGAATTACCTAATACAAATAAAGTACTAGCAAAATAAAATACTAACTGCTAATACTAAATAAACTATATACTAATACTAAACTTTTGTTGGTTGATGTGAAAAGTTGTTTGAGTGACAAAAAGCAGTCCACGCATACATGTAGCATTCAAAAAAAGAATAACTAAACTAAACAATTCTGGTGAATCATGCATCCAGCTGTAGCGGCCCATCCATAGGAGGCGCGAGGGTGCTGCCCTCCCTGGCGTGAAGGGCGAAAAAACATATATTTACTATAAACGTGTCAATTTTGCTTAATTGTGTGTGCTTACATGCAATCTGAATTGTTTACACATCATTTTCTCCAGCTGTCTCTCAATAAACAGTGAATTTCCCCCAACAAACTCACAAATATCACTCCTGGGGCGCTGGAAAAAGCGCCCATGAACTGCAGCTAAACAGCCAATCATGTTTGGTTTCTAGGGAGATCTGGGGCATTTTTGGCCAATCAACATCTCTGAATTTACTGTCTCTGGGGTGCTGGTAGATATTGCCCCATCGATAAGACTAGAACAGGGTGTATGGGGCTTATGGGCTGCATGAAGGATGTAGATGAGCTGGCATCACAGCTGTGGTTGGAGCTTGAATCGTGGTGAGCACAGAGGAAATTGTCAAGCAGGCACAGGTGAGCATGGCTTGGTGATTCAGTGCAGAGAGGCATGAAAACATTCCAGAAGCTTAAATCATGATACAAATAAACAAATTTGTTGTTGTGGCTTTAATACCAACTGAATCTGCTCATTTAGTTTTTTTTATTTCAGATTTGGCTAGAAAACAATAGGTAAGCTAGCTCAAGTCTTCCTCATTATGAACGAGTTACTGAGTCATTAATCTGATGTGTGAACAAGGAAAACACAAGTATATGAAAATGAAGAAAAATACTCTTTTTTCTAGTCTGTTACAAACATCCAGATAGGTTAACATATAAGCTAGCTAGCTAGCTAGCTACCAGTTAGCTGTCCAGCTAGAATGTTTGAGCTTCGCCAATGAAGTTTCTTTCTTTCTTTCTTTCTTTCTTTCTTTCTTTCTTTCTTTCTTTCTTTCTTTCTTTCTTTCTTTCTTTCTCTCTCTTTCTTTCTTTCTTTCTTTCTTTCTTTCTCTTTCTTTCTTTCTTTCTTTCTTTCTTTCTTTCTTTCTCTTTCTTTCTTTCTTTCTTTCTTTCTTTCTTTCTTTCTTTCTTTCTTTCTTTCTTTCTTTCTTTCTTTCTTTCTTTCTTTCCCTGTAGCAAATATCCACAGTTCTGAAATGCTGTCTAATCAGGCAACAAGTGAAAACACCTGTGTTTATGTACAAAGAGAAGCGGATCTTCAGTTTCCGCAGGGCTTTCCAACTGCAGTACTTACAGTTAAACATCTCTAATCGTAAACAAAATATCACCAAGCTTTGACTTAACTTCACAAACAAAATTAATCCAAACACATTTTTTCTCTTTCATATTTTATAAATCCTTCAAAAATCTCATTATAATATTATAAAACATACACAGATTTAAAATGAATTTAATATCATTTTTAAGAGATATTACTAATATTGATAGTATTTTCATTTATATATGTATTTTAACATGACAATTTTATATGACTTATTGTTTAAATAACCATTAATTAAAGAAAGGGGTGTGAGATGAAATAGAGATTATTTTGACACATTTTGTGCAGATTACAAAGCATCAAAGATGCTGAAACATGTGCTGAGTGATTAAGTTTGCTCATTGTGCATGTGTGCACATAATTAATTTAAGGAGGATTAATTTCAGATGGTCAGAGGACCACCCTGACAGAGACAGCGGACTGGGCACCACCTGGTGCTGCTCTCTCTCTCTCTCTCTCTCTCTCTCTCTCTCTCTCTCTCTCTCTCTCTCTCTCTCTCTCTCACACACACACACACACACACACACACGCACTAACATGAAAAAATCACTCCCTTCATGAGTGTGTGCCAAAGCTCACACTCAACAGTCCATCCCAAACCTCCTCCACCAAATCCTAATAACTGTGCTAAAGCTAGTACGCATGTCAGAACCTACACCCCATGGAGCTACAAGGAGAATGGTGTGGAAATAAGGGTCCAGGCTGCTGAGGACAAAATCAAGCTTAAGTAATTTACCCCCAGAGATGGTTCACTGGTGCCCAAATGTTCTGTGATCCACTGGCAGTAAAGATAGGAAACTTTTGAAGGGAGAAACCTAATCCCAACTTGCCTCATTGGCAATCCCTTACAAAATGGGCAACACACACACACACACACACACACACATACACACACACACACACACACACACACACACACGCACCTTAACCTTAACCCTAACTAAAGGTTTTAGGGGGTTTTCCATCATGGAGACCAGCCAAATGCGCCCATGTTGCAGGTTAAACCTGAAAAATTGTCCCTAATATATAGTACACACACACACACACACACACACGAGTGGGTGTACAGCACAATTCAGCCGTTGACTCTTTTCCAAGTCACACAACTAAACACTAATATTATTCCCGCTCTTACATGTGATATATGTGCTTTGGGTGACTGTGGATTTGTTTATAATGCTGCTGAGCAGAAAGGGAAGTTGCTGCTACAATGTAATACAAATGTGAGTAGAGACTATTTCACTAATTTAACAGAACTTTATAAATACGGCTGGTTCCTACAGCCCTTATGTAGAGGTCTGAATGTTATCCCATAATGGCTGGCTCAGCCAACTTTTTTTAATAAGCAATGTTATTTAAACTATTTTCTACATTTTGGTTAATACCAGTCAACAGCAACTGTACATTATCGACAGAAAGATTCTCATGAAATTGGTGGGTTCAGCATCATGGGACATCAACAGGGTCAAAGTTGTGCATTTGAAGCCTTGGCAGCTAGTGGACATTGATAGCAGCCAAAATGGGTTCAAGGTGGTTAGAGTTTTTAAGACTGTCTTTATTTTCTATTATTTTATTATAGTTTGCTCCAGAGTGTCAGAACTTACTAACAGGTAAACGTGACAGCACTGCTGGTTTAGCTGTTGCCACCACGTTTTGAACTTGATGCCCAGTGGTTTCCCAGCTTGACTTCTATCAAGGCCTCTGTGCAACAAACCACTTTGGGTGTGACGTCATCTCTCCGTGGCTCCACCAACGTCAGCGGTGACTTCGGACGGTTGAGACTCATTTGCCAATTTAAAGATCGGGAGTTTGATCTCTGGAATATGCAACATGTGTGACATGAGCTTCGGCATGATGAGGAATCTTAACACCACCCTTGATGATTTTGTGGGTTTAAAATATTCTTAAACTTAGAAAAGTTATTTGAGTTTGTGTGAATAAGGGACAACTAATTACATGGGACACATTACAAGGATATCATTGAGCTACAAAAAGGGGGTGCAGTGGTATTCTCCCATAGATTAAGACAAAGCATCTGTTTTCTCTGGTTGAAAAGTGAAACCGCGTTATCTTATTTAAAAGAACAACCATGTTTGATTTTTGGAACCAAGGTGACGTGAAGATGCAAGTCCCGCCTACCATCGTCCCACAATCTCTGAATCAAGAAAAATATGAAACATTTCAATTAGGCATTTTTGATCGTACAGAGGTGATTTTCTATTTTTCAGCCAGGAAAATGTCCCATTCATTTACACATATGGGTCAGGGCTGATAACATACTGCAGCCAGCCACCAGAGGGGGTTAGCCTCCAGGTTCCAATCCCTCACAGTGATTATCAGGTTTCTGCAGAACTTGATGTTCTAAGGAGGTCATTTTATCATTGAATCAGGATTTTTAAGCCAGGAAATGTCTAAAACATACAGGATTGCAGCCCAAAGAGGATGGAATTACCCACCTCTGGTCTAAACCAAAGTTCTTTCTCCCATGTTATAGAAACTTTCTTCTCTTCTATAACTGTGTCTTATCTGGTTTTCCTAAGGTTGGAAAATAAACAAGACAACATCAATCTAAATTTATGGCTGAGGCAGAACATGAAACAGTTATTTTGTAGAGTTTCAACATAAGGGTTACTTATTTCCCAACATGTTTGGCAAAACTCGACCAAAAAGCATCGCACTGGTGAAAATCCTGGTGCGAAGTAATAAACAAGGAAGAGTTGGCCTGACCTTTAAAGGTTATCTGAGTCTAGATCCAACTGGGCTGTGGAGAGCTTGTGGTGTTGGGTTTGGGTGGGTGGGAGCTGAAGCAGAGGTTAGATTTTGACCATAGGGAAAATGCTACCCTCTTATTGCAGTAGCTGAAAGTAAAGAGTTGGGTCAGCGATGGGAAGAAGAGAATCATTAAATTAGGACACAAGAGCCAAGTTGGACAGTCAGAAAGGAAATATCCATGAAAAGTACAGGCGTGAAAGTTCTTGCTGCTAATATTTCGTATTTGGGTCTGGCATCTTAGCTGTTTCCAGGGTTTTCCACACTGGGTAGGACTCTGGGAAAAAGTAAGAAATTGGTCAAACTGAACAAGCTGGATGGTTATAGAGATGGTCACAATAAGCACCTGGTTACCACCTGGTTCTTCAATGTCAACAAGACGTGTCTGCCTGGAGTCGAACATCAACTTAGATGTTTACCTTGGAGTGTTGACTCAGCTGTGTGAGCTTTTACTGCCACTGTTACAGAAGAAACAATAAAACCATGGAAATAAAGCGTGGTACGGGAAAGGTGTGTGTCTCTAATACATGCATATGAAAGTGTGTGCCTGGTGCAGCTCACGTGTGTCTGGAAGCATGTATGAGTGTGTGCAGGCTCGTATGTGTGTGTGCGTAGGCGTTTGGTATGCCTGCCAGTCTGGGGTTCTCCTGGCAATGAAGGCTTCCCACTGCAGCATCAGAGGTGACGAGGTGCAAGGGCGTATACACACACACACACACACACACACACACACACACACACACACACACACACTAAGGGTTTTTCTCAGTCTCGTGCCAAAGCGGGGAGAGGGAAAGGAAAAGACCAATGTGAGGTGCTGGGAAAAAAAGCAGCTTTAAAATGGTGAGGGCTTTTTCCACTGGCAGCTTCCCACATCCAGAGTACACAGAAGTGACAGGTTACTAGGCCTGCAGTGACTTCTGCTCCCACACGCAAACAAGTACACACAAACGTTTAAAAAAGATCCTATTATGTACCCGGTGTGGAAGAATAAATATAAACATGGAATGCTGATGCACATGACCAGATCAGTATGACTTTAGGAAGAGTGCACATAACAAAACATCTACTGGCTATGAGTGCTGCATTTCATTTTTTTATTTAAATAGAAAAGGTTTTTGTTCTTTTGCTGGGATTAAGCCCCCAGATTCTGGGGGAAATATTCCGTGGTCTAACAGGACAGAAGTGGAACTTTCTGGATGGTGTGTGTCCCATTGGTCTGAGGCTTCTTCAGCCTACTTCTCTTAATAAACGGAATCATCATTTGAAAACTCCCTGTTGTATTTACTCAGGGTGTTCTGGGCTGAATTTTGTTTGCTGGTCTTGAAGACAAATTTCTCTATGAGCACAGAACTTTATAAGAAAAATGTTACACAATAAACCACATTTATAGAATTAGACAAACGCTTGCATGCAACTGCAAAACTCTTCATATAGGCAGAAGTGTTTGTGCAACAAAGGAATGCAAAGTTTTACTAACGCAGGCAAACAAACTAGAAAAAAATTATCTGAAGAGTTTAAGACATTTTTATTGCCAGACAAAAACAAAACAAGTAACTGTGATTATATTGTTGAATAGTGCAACACTAGCTGTGTTTACATGTGCAAAATGTCTTTAATCCGATCATTATTCGGATTAGAGTATGACACATGGGCCCTGGAAAAATGAATCCGATCATGTCAAGTGTTTACATTCGTCATACGTTCGATCAGAATAAATCATTTCGTCATGCACAGAACGATCGATGACACAGAAAAAGGCCGTAGAAGAAGTAGCGGACTTCTGCTGTAAACAAACATGGCTGCATGCATGTCAAAATGGAGCAGTATGATGTTCTTCAGAGCGTGGCTTTAGTTTTAGTTCTTTAAGCACATCTAGCAACGCATTTGTGTCCGAAACAGACCAGTTTTGTTTCACGCCCATCGTTGCTTTCATCCAACTTCCGTAGACGGCGACATAATGTACATATGACGTAACTGACACGTGCAGTAATGACCCACAATCAGAATAAGTGTTTACATGCACCATGATAACAATCGGCATAACCCAGCCGTCTCAATCGGAATAAAAAGTTGATCGCCTCCGTCAGTGCGCCCCAGGGCAGCTGTGGCTACATTGTAGCTCATCCCCACCAGCGTGTGAATGGGTGAATTGAGTTGATTGTGTTGTGAAGCGCCTTGGGGGGTTGTAGAACCCTAAGAAGGTGCTATACAAATACAGACCATTTACCATCCGATTGAGTTTAATCGGGTCAGAGTATTCTGAATGACTTGTTTACATGATGCATTTTTATTCCAAGAATAGAATAGAATAGAATAGAATAGACTTTATTGATCCCACGGTGGGGAAATTCACTTCTCACAGCAGCACCATCACTCAAAGGGTAATTAGAAGAAGATAAAAACAAGGATACATGTATTTACACATAGGCAGTAATCTACTATTGTAATCTTAGATCACTAAAAAACACAAATAAAAGATAAAAACAAACTTGGTACCAACACTATGCAGCATACTGTAAGAGACACAGACACCAATGTGAATCTGGTATTGCACAAGTATAGAACACATACTGGATATTGCATTGGTGTTATTGTGTACCAGGATGATACCAGTACAGCTTAAACTGAGGAGTTATACACTCTTACAGCAGAGGGGATGAAAGATCTACGATAGTGCTCAGTTTTACATCTGGGATGTCTCAGTCTACCTCTGGAGCAGCTGTCCATGACCTCCACAGTGGAGTGCAGTGGGTGGGAGGGGTTTCTTAAGATGGAGGCCATCTTCCCCAGCATCCTCCTTTCACACGTCTCCTCAACAGAATCCAGCGGGCAGCCCAGAACCGAGCTAGCTTTGGTAGCTAGCTTGTTCAGTCTCTTCCTGTCTCAGTCAGAGCTGCCTACACGCAGCAGACCACAGCAGAATGAATAACAGAGCCAACAACAGAGTGATAAAAGGATTTCAGCAGCTGGGAGTTAACTCCGAAGGACCTCAGCCTCCTCATGAGATGGAGGCGGCTTTGGCCCTTCTTATACAGAGCATCTGTGTTGTGGGACCAGTTCAGTTTACTGTTGAGGTGAACACCCAGGTACTTAAAGGTGTCCACCACCTCAATGTCTGCTCCCTGGATGTTTACTGGTGAGTGAGGAGGAGTGTTTCTCTGGAAGTCAGTCACCATTTCCTTTGTTTTACTGGTGTTCAAGCGAAGGTGGTTACGCTCACACCAGTCCACAAAGTCCATGATGACTGACCTGTACTCCTGGTCGTCCCCCTCAGACACACAGCCGACGATGGCCGAGTCATCAGAGAACTTCTGGAGGTGACAGCTGCTGGTGTTGTAGGTGAAGTCCGAGGTGTAGAAGGTGAAGAGAAAGGGTGAGAGCACTGTACCCTGTGGAGCTCCAGTACTGCACACAACCACCTCAGACGTACAGTTGTGCAGCCTCACGTACTGTGGCCTGTTGGTGAGGTGGTTGATGATCCATGAGGTCAGATGTTCATCCACTCCTGCACCCCTCATCTTCTGCTGCAGTAGACACAGCTGGACGGTGCTGAAGGCACTGGAGAAGTCGAAGAACATGATCCTCACAGTGCTTTTTTGCATCTCGAGGTGATTCAGAGCCCGGTGCTGCAGGTAGATGAGGGCGTCCTCCACCCCCATGTTTGGTTTGTATGCAAATTGAAGTGGGTCTATTTCTGGGGTCACCACTGAACGCAGATGGGTGAGGATGAGTCTCTCCATAGTCTTTATCAGGTGGGAGGTCAAGGCGACAGGTCTGTAGTGGTCTGGTTCCCTGGGATGTGATGTTTTGGGGACTGGAACCACACAGGAGGTCTTCCACAGGATGGGGACCTGCTCCAGTCAAAGGCTCAGGTTGAACATGTGTGTGACCACTTCACACAGCTGGTCAGCACAGTCTTTGAGCAGTCTGGGGCTGATTCCGTCAGGACCTGCTGATTTTCTGCTCTTAAGCTGCCTCAGTTCTCTCCTCACCTGGTCCGGTGTAACTGAGAGGGGGGAGTGAGGGGGGGGCTTGTTGCTGATGAGAGTTGGTGGAGGGGGGAGAAGCTGATGAATGGTGTGGAGTTGGGAGGTGGGGGGTTGGCTGGCTGACTGGAGGTGGTTGGGGGGTGGTGGTGTTGGTGGTGCCTGTAGCAGCAGTGGGGGGAGTGGAGTCGAATCTGTTAAAAAACAGGTTAAGCTCATTGGCCCGGTTCTGGTCCCCGTCAGCAGACCCACTGGCACATGCGCCAATCAGGCTTTTATTCCAATTACTTGTGTCCATGTAAATGCAGCTAATGATATCAGTTGCAGTATTCTCTCATAACAACACACTCTATGTGCTGGCTGTGATCTAAGTGGTCCAGCTCCTACACGTGCATGCTGTTTGAGCCTGTTCTCTATTGACAGCCTTTGTGTTAATACAAAGTTAAAGTTAAAGTCCCAAGTATTCATCACACACCGGTGAAATTACATCTCCGCATTTGACCCATCCTCGTGGTGGGGAGCGGTGAGCTGCAGCTGTGGCCGCGCTCGGGTGGGAATTGATTAAAAAAACTAATCTAATTAATTAGAGGCTTTGTAATTAATTTATTTTGATTAATCACATTTTATTTGTTCAATAAAATTTGCCCCCTAAAGCAATTTTTTATAATTAAAAAAATTGAGGCAAGGGGTTAGGGTTAAGGGTCATGAAGAGGGATTTCCGATCACTCATTTGTAGTTTTAGTTGTCTTTGGAGCGCGTAAAAAAGGTTTGCATGGTCTTGTAGCCAAGGGTCTGAAGTTTTTTTAAAGGTGCAGCTTGACTATATTCATTGATATTCAGGGCATGTATTTTGCTGTAAAGTTCAACATCGCCCAATGCGTTAATTTTTAACACTTTATTTTTTGATATTAAATTAAATTCCCATCCCAAGTTAATACTGATTTAATATTGATGCATTTGTGATTTATTGTGCAATATGTAATATAGGATGTTAACCAGCTAACAGTGCATTGTTTTCTATGTTTTAGGATAAAAATGGACCCCTCTGGTATGTTGTGTGTTCACAGTTATATTAGCCCTGTACAGAACTATTATTATAGTCCCACTTCCACTGGCAGTCTGTTTCTGTCACTGCTGCATACTTCCACAAAATTACCATCTAACCCCGCCTCCAGCCACAGATCCATTTTTTATTACACAAAAAAATTTTACTTTAGGATTCAAATATGCTTTATTTCAGAAGATTTTCCTTCCTTTTCTTTAGATTTATATTCTCCCATAATAATTTTATCCCCAGTCTCAGGTGTATCTTGCATCTGATCAACAATCCTGTAACTTGCAGTTTATTTTTCAGTGGCTCGCTCCCACTAGTTTTGAGTTGGGTCTATTGTAAGTGTGACGTGTATCTGTGCAGAGGGAACATTTATTCACTAACATGAGCCTGACAGAAACTGATGTGTAGGTTGTTGTGGGTTTGGTTTGGATTTGGACAGTCCCACTACAGCGCTCTTGTTCAAATACCTTGATGTGTATTAATGAGGAAGTGTTACGACAAGTTAACATCTAACTTGTTGGAGATGGTTCCTAGCATGATGTCAGTTTACAGACGCGGAGCTTAGCTCTGACTGATTATCTAATATTCCAAGAGAAGATGGGAGTAAAGTGGCTTACTTGTCATCTTGTGAAAACCAGGCAACAGTGGCAGAGGAGTTAAGTGCCTGCCCCATAACCTGAGGGTTGCAGGTTTAAGCCCCGTTTGTCTCAGTTGTTTTGTCCTTGGGTAAGAGACTTAACTCACCTTTCCTGCTGGTGAGGGTTGGAGGAATTGGTGGCACCAGTGCTTGGCAGCATTGCTTCTGTCAGTGTGTCCCAGGGCAGCTTTGGCTACATCATAGCTCATCACCACCAGTGTGGGAATGGGTTAATGATTGTTTGTGTTGTAAAGCACCTTGGGGGGTTGTAGAACCCTAGAAGGTGCTATATCAAATACAGGCCATTTACCGTCTTAAAAAATGTTTAATCTTAAAAATGTCATACAAATACTACTTTATTGTTGTTTTCACCTGATTTATAGAATTCTATGGTTATTTTGCAACAGAAGGTTGTGGTGGAGCTAGCTATCTGTTGCAGCTCCAGTTTAATATCCAACACTTCCAGCGGGAATTTCATGAAATTTCTATTGCAATAGCCATGCTAGGAGATTATGTAAAAAATTTAAACAGTGTTCCTATGTATTGATATAGCTTTTGAACATTTGAGTTGTTTAAAGATGGCAGAAATCTGTCTTGATGGCAGCAGTAGCTCAGGAGGTTGAGCGAGTTGTCCAGTAATCGGAAGGTTGTAGGATCGATCCTGGCTCCCACCAGAGAATTCTGCTGTTGTGTCCTTGGGCAAGACACTTAACCCACCTTGCCTGCTGTTGGAGAACGGAGGGACCAACAGCCTCACATCCATCAATGTGCAGCTGTGGCTACATTGTTGCTCGTCACCATCAGGGTGTGAATGAGGGGCGATGGTGGCATAGGAGTTAAGTGGACGCCCCGCAATCGGAAGGTCGCAGGTTTATGTCCCGCTCAGTCTGTTGCTGTCGTTGTGTCCTTGGGCAAGACACTTAACCCGACTTGCCTGTGTTGGTGGCCGATGGCGCACAATGGCAGCCTTGCTTCTGTCAGACCGCCCCAGGGCGGCTGTGGCTACATAGTAGCTTACCATCATCAGCAGTGTGTGAATGTGAGAATGAATGAATAATGGAAAGCGCTTTGAGTGCATTGAAAAGCGCTATATAAATCCAATCCATTATTATTATTATTAATGTGTGTGTGCCCGGGACCTGAGATCAATCCGGCAATTCTCCAATTACTGGACAACCCGCTCTACCTCCTGAGCTGCTGCTGCTCCTGTAGCAGTCAGAGCTATCATCTGGTCCAAACTGAGATCATTCAATAACCAATAATAATACAATACCGGTTTGTTATTTCCATGGTTTTCTGTTCTTCTCTAATACACAGTGTAGCAAAGTGGACTGGGACAACACACAAGTCATAACAACAGAATAACAAAAATACAGAAGATGGATAAAAGAAGCGATCGAGATAAGTAGACGTGGACCCTGGACCATGAATAGGGATGAAGGAGTTTATACGCTGGATCATTCATGGGACATGGTCATCGGCAGGGAAGGCGCAGGCAGTAGCGGGCGGCATCGTTCCCTACTGCCTGTGGATAAACAGCAGAAGTGACGCAATCAACACCTGGCGAAGCTCTGAAGATGGCGACGGTGTGACGCCGAAACCGTTACCAAAACAAGGTAAAGAAAACAAAAACTTTGCTACACTGTGTATTAAAGAAGAACAGAAAACCATGGAAATAGAAGAAAAACACAGAAAGTACTTAACAACTGGTTTGTAATATTTAAAAAATAGCTAAACTGTATCATATCTCTGAACATAAATGTCTTAAAATAGGAAGGATTGTTCCTGAATTTTCTACCTGCCTGGTGGTGAGTTTGTAAAAATCATTATGGCAAATCTGTAAATCCTGTTTTTCACATTTTTAACCAAATTTTAGATTTAAGACAATCAATACATCACCATGGGGACAGCCATCTACTAGCAAAAGCCAACAAACTGTTTTTAATTAGCCTTTCGCCAGCCCCGCCCCCAGAACAGCTATTGTCCAATCACACATTATAGCAACCGTTACTATCCAACAACTCCAAACAAATTGATGAAGCTAAGCCTAATTTACTACTAAGCATTAGCCTCAATAGTAGTCGTGTCTCCTTCGTTCCCCTTCAGAACCTCCTCATCGAGCTCAACCAGCAGTATGAGTGCTCCCCCCGCCCGCGGCTGGGCGGAGGTCCGCCTACCAGACTATCCAAGACCCTTGTAGATAAGACACACCATGCCGGCAAATCAGCCGTGTGTCTTATAAACGCACATTAAGCCTTGGCACAACAACGGGTGGTGTCATTATCATGGGATGAATTAATGCCGAGCTCCGGCCGGGAACTATATGGAAAATGAAAGTAAACACGGGCATAAAAAGTTACATTTTATAAACAGACTCTCCGTTAGAGCTGCCTGCAGCTCAGATCATCTGGCATCTGACAGCTCACAGGGACACCTAATCGCCGCCACCGCTACTCGGACCCACGCGTCCCCGGACGCCGGACCTTCTCCCAAACTCCCAACTCCTTGTTCCCTGCTACGCTTCGCTCAGCGGAGCCGACACTAATATATCCCTCCACTGCATACTGTAACCCTTTTGCCTCGATCTAGATGATATTGAGGAGAAATTGCTCCAAAAAATGTCGCTGACACGCATCTGTCTACTTCTTTCCATCGCGGAAATCTGCGGAGGTGCAGTATTTGATCCACTTATTGTCAGAGTTGGCAACAGTAATTAAGGGGGGGCGGGGCTCGGCAAAATGTCAATTTCTTCTTTACAATAGGCAAAACTATGTTCTAGGTTGGGGGGGGTGACCATCCTTGTTAAATATTTGTAACGTTTCTCTTTAAAGTGCCCTTCCCATTTTCTCATCACAAAAAGTGGATTTTCCCATTAAAGCCTGACATGAGGAATGCCAAGTCGAGGGGCCTAAATTCTGCCTCCGGTGAATTGTTTCTCTATAAATCCAGTGCAATCACATTAAATACAATGAGAACACTTTTTCCTGGTGTGCATGGTATTGTGCATCACTTATGAATGGGTCTGCTGGCAGTGCCTATACTGGTAGTGCATGAAAGCCAGAAGCAGACAGTCACAGAGACGGTGGAGCATCCGTCCAGTTCATGAAGCAATCAGCCCTAAGACAAGTGGAACAGGTGATCCAAACGGGACGAATGAGTCACCTGTACCACAGAACGCTGCCAGGTCCAGGGAACAAAACGGACAGACAATGAAGTTCACCAGGAAACGTTAAGTTTCCACACACAATGGAGAAATCACATCCACTAGGCACATGAAGAAAAACATCAGTCACAGTAAGCTGGAGGGAGGTTTCCTAACACCAGTCAGCTGTGTTCCTGAATGTAAATGTTCCTGTACTCACTACACCAGTTTCACTGTTACTGCTTTTACACTGATCCAAGTAAAAGATGACATATATTCGTTAATGCAAATCAAAAATCATGACCCAATGACCCTCGGACTCAATGACTATGTTTACATGCAGCCAGTATTCGGGTTTCTGAAACATTCGAAATAACCCGTTTACATGCACAAATAGAGAGAGTTACCCCTGTATACATGGAACTTCTAATATCCCGATTACATAGCGTCAGGACCAGGATGTACGGGCTACATTAAGACGCAATATGTGTCATTTCCTGTTTTCTTCCTGTATCCAAAGACGACAACAACAGCAGCAGCACACAGATAATGGCTCGTTCGGAGCCAATAGTGATCGCCTTTGTTTGCACATTGGTGCTGTTACTGACCTGGGCCCTCATTTATCAACCGTACTCACGTACAGATCTGTGCGTATTTCGTGCGTGGGAACGATTTTACGCATTGTGTGGTATTCACCAATTTGTACGTGTGCGTGAAAACGTTCCTAAATATAAGAACAGCTGTGACCATGCGTAGGAACAGCATCTAATGGCAGAACGAGGGAACAGCAATTCTGACGGTCTCAGTGATCCACGCGTGTTCCTCATCCACTAATTATTCTACCCAAAAAATAATTATTACGGTGGAAAAACAGCTGAGTCACATTATTGGTGCTAAAAGACCCGTGACCCACGGGAATCTGACATTGTAGAATGGCTGATTTCGTGTTATTTTGTAATAATAATTTTTACTCTTACCATGTTTATGATGTTTTAAATCATTTTGCATTTATTTATTTATTATGTTATAATTTAATTCAATTATTTTGTCCTTGTGAAGCGTATCGTGATTTTTTGTGAGATGCGCTATATAAAAGATTGTTTCTTAACCTTATTATTATTATTGGAGGATTTAGCAGAGCAGAGTGCTCTCCGGAGGGAACGGCTCTTCCGTGAGCGCAGCGCACTGATCCGATTCCAGTCCAGATTCTATTTTACAAATAAAACAACCTCCAGAACCTCCTCTGCTCCCCGATCACACACGCGTTGTCAAGTGTCCAGTGTTTCGATCTCGCTGCCAATAAAGTTTGTCCTTTTTTTCACGGGAAGAACCCAGGGAATCCCCTCCCGACCTGAGGACGTAGTGTGACCAAATATGGTTGATTCAGGGCGTTTCTGTATGTATGTAAATGACAGTACACGTGCACGAGCTCCTATATGCGCACAGGTGGGATTTATCATCAGACGATTGCGGAGGAACATGCGTACGAGAGGCCACCGCATGTTTCATAAATCAGGACATTGACTGTTCGTACACACATTCTAAATTTCATCCGTCGGAGGGAATTTAGGAATGTTTCTACGAACGTTTGATAAATGAGGCCCCTGGTTTCTTCATCCCTCCAAAAATGTGGTGTGCTGCGTCTCGCCATGTTGAACTCAGGTTGAACTCTACGTGTTCACTTCCGGGTTGCTGGCGCATACAATACCTCAAAAGACCAAGATTCCTTGCGAATAGAACATGCGCAGAGCGCACCTTTTGAAAGGGTTATCCCAATAAGCGTTTACATGACCTGATATTTGAGTTAGAAAAGGGTTACCCCAGGGGTAATAACCCGGTTTTTAAAAACCCAGTTATGCTCATAACTGGGTTTTTGCCGGTGTTTACATGGCCTTGCGGAACCGGGTTAGTGCAAATAACCGGGTTTTGAACAGATTATTGGGTCAAACTCTTGTTAGATGGACTTCTCACACATTAACAGGTTGAAAGCTAGCTGTAGAGCCAGTGGAAACGGGGAAGTGATATTAGGTTAGAAAAGGCTGTAACGTTCCCCAAAGCCTTTCAAATGAATCAACCGGAATTTTGTCAAATATCTGACTGACATCATTTGATGCTAACAGTGCTTATACATAATTAGTCATTACATTCACTAATTTACTGTGGCAGACATTGATATATATATATAAAATAGTGGCTTTATGAAGATATTTATTGAATTTGACAAACTTGAACATGTGCGGTCCAAGTCATTTGCATTCTGCTGTTTTTGAGACTAGGCAAGGCCGTTTTATTTATAAAGCACATTTCAAACACTGAAGCAATTCAGTGTACTTCGTTCCAAGTGTTTCCTGCTGCAACCTTTAACAAAACATCAGAGGCTTTAATTATAAATCTTGCTTACGTACAAACCGGCGTCTGAAAATGGTGCAAACTTTGTGATTTGTAAAGAAAAGCTTGAAGGAAAAATGTGCGCAACTTTAAATGAACAAATATAAATTCAGGCCTCATTTTATAAATTTGGTAAAAACTCTTTTTAGGATGTTTTGGGAGAATATCTTGGCACATTTATTACCTAATTCTTCATTGACTTCAGTGAATTATTGTATCACACCATCTGTGTTTATCTTATACTGGGTCAGGTTTGGTTCTGCATGGTCTTCTCTGACGTCTGTGATCCAAGCATAAAAACCTTGACAGCATTAATGTGTTAATGTAATAACATGTCAATTTCCATATAAAAAATTCACATCTCACCCTCCAAGGGTGTTCTCATCGTTCCAAGCTCGGGTCCTCTATCAGATCCTGGGAGCTTGAGGGTTCTTCAGTATCTTAGCTGTTCCTAGAACTGCACTTTTCTGGACTGAGATGTTTTTCTGCTTTAGCCACTCCTCCAGTTTGGGGGTCACTGCCCCGAGTGCCCCGATGACCACGGGCATCACTGATGTCTTCACTCTCCAGGCTTTCTCAAGTTCTTCTTTGAAGCCCTGGTACTTCTCTAGTTTCTCGTGTTCCTTTTTCCTGATGTTGCATCACTTGGCATTGTCACATCAACCACAACGGCTGTCCTCTTTTGTTTGTCCACCACCACAATGTCTGGTTGGTTCTCCATCACCATTTTGTTGGTCTGGATCTGAAAGTCCTACAGGATCTTGACTCGCTCGTTCTCTACCACCTTAGGGGTCGATTCCCACTTTGACCTTGGGGCTTCCAGTCCATACTCTGCACAGATGTTGCTGTACACTATGCCAGCCACTTCGTTGTGGCGTTCCATGTCTGCTTTCCCTGCCAGCATCTTACACCCTGCAGTTATGTGGTGGATTGTCTCAGGGGCCTCTTTGCACAGCCTACACCTTGGGTCTGGTCTGGTGTGGTAGACCTTGGCCTCTGTTGCTCTGGTGTTCAGGACCTGTTCCTGTGCAGCCATGATGAGTGTCTCTGTGCTGTTCTTCAGACCAGCTCTTTCTTGCCATTGGTAGGATTTCTTGATATCAGCCACTTCAGTTATCTGTCGGTGGTACATCCTATGTAGGGGTTTGTTCTCCCATGATGGTATTTCCAGCACCTTCTCTGTTCGCCAGACATTGACTGACATTGACTGAGCATGTCATCTGTTGGGGCCTTGTCCTTGATGTACTTATGGATCTTAGATGTTTCATCCTGGACTCACTAGTCCTCACTAGTTCATCTTCTCACACTCACTAGTCCTCGGCCTCCTTCCTTATGGCTTGTATAAAGTCTCAGGGTGCTGGACTTGGGATGGAACCCTCCATGCTTGGTTAGGAGCTTCTGTGACTTAATATCTGTGGTCTGTATTTCTTTATATATGTATATATACACTGGTCACAAAAATTAAAGGAACACTTTTTTTATTGGGCCTGGCATGAAATCAATTAAACCTGTCTGATAATTTTCTGGTTGATTAAGCAGCTGAGGGCATTGTTAATCACTTTCAGCTGTATTGGTGTTCATGGACTTAACGACAGGTGCACTAAAGTGGCAACAATTACAAAACCCTCAAAACAGGACTGGTTTAACATGTGGAGGTCATTTCAAGTTTCTCCCTCTTGATCTTTTTTGGCTGGTTTTCCACTCGTGCTAGTTTTGGCTTGAGTAATTATCTCTACTGGCAGCATGAGGCGATTCCTTAACCCTACAGAAGTTGCACAGGTTGTCCAACTTCTCCAGGATGGCACATCCACACGTGCTGCAGCAAGAAGGTTTAATGTGTCTCCCAGCACAATCTCCAGAACATGAGGAGATTTCAGGAGACTGGCGGTTATTCTCGGAGAGCTGGACAGGGCCGTAGAAGGTCCACAACCCATCAGCAGGACCGATACCTGCTCCTTTGTGCAAGGCGGAACAGGCTGAGCACTGCTCGTGCCCTACAGAATGACCTCCAGAGGGCCACTGGTGTGAATGTCTCTACCCAAACAATCAGGAACAGACTTCATGAAGATGGCCTGAGGGCCCGACGTCCTGTAGTGGGCCCTGTGCTCACTGCCCAGCACCGTAGAGCTCCACTGGCATTTGCTCAAGAACACCAGAATTGGCAAGTCCGCCACTGGCGCCCTGTACTTTTTACAGACGAGAGCAGGTTCACCCTGAGCACCTGTGATAGACGTGAAAGAGTCTGGAGAAGACAATGAGAACGTTATGCTGCCTGCAACGTCATTCAACATGACAGGTTTGGTGGTGGGTCAGTGATGGATATGATGACTGTAAAAGCTATAGTAGAATCTGTTATTGATCCATTTACTTATATCTGTAATTTATCACTTTCAGCAGGAATCTTCCCTGACTCAATGAAAATTGCTAAGGTGATTCCATTGTTCAAGGGTGGGGATAAACACAATTTCTCTAACTACAGGCCAGTGTCACTGCTTCCACAGTTTTCCAAAATAATAGAAAAATTGTTTGTTTCAAGGTTGGATAAATTCATTGAAAAAAATCATATTTTAAATAATGAACAGTATGGCTTTAGGACCAAACATTCAACAGCAATGGCAATAATGGAACTAATAGACAAAATATCTACAGCAATAGACAATAAACACTACTTCATTAGTATTTTTGTTGACTTGAAGAAAGCATTTGATGTTATTGATCATTCCCGGTTACTTCATAAAATACATCAGTATGGAATAAGAGGTGTGGCTCATCAATGGGTTAAAAGTTATTTAGAGAATAGGAAACAATTTGTCCAGCTAAACAACACTAAATCAGAACTGCGGGAGATTAATTATGGAGTGCCACAAGGGTCGGTCCTTGGACCTAAACTGTTCATATTATTTATTAATGACCTTGTAAATGTATCTAAGCTACTCGGTACTGTTTTATTTGCTGATGACACAACATTGTTCTATTCAGGGTCAGATATTAATGAAGTAACTAGAGTGATAAATAATGAACTGATAAAAGTTAACAACTGGTTTAATATAAACAGACTTTCATTGAATCTTAACAAAACAAATTTTATATTGTTTAATGACAAAAAAAACAAGGATGTAACAATAAAAATAGATGGGATGGAAATTCAAAGGGTGAAGGAAACCAAATTTTTAGGAGTCATAATTGATGAAGCTCTCACTTGGAAGTCACACATAGGTTATGTCAGAGGTAAAATTGCCAAAGCCATAGCAGTACTACATAAAGTCAAGTTTTTACTGAATAGTTCTGGATTGCTGACATTGTATAACTCACTGATTGTTCCATACTTAACTTACTGTGTAGAAATATGGGGATCCACATGTAAAACTTATGCACAACCACTGTTTATTTTACAGAAAAGAGCATTGAGAATCATTAATAACAGTCGCTATAGAGATCCGTCCAATCCGTTATTCATCAAATATAAATTAATGAAATTTTATGATTTAGTTGATATGCAAATATCACAAACAATGTATAAAGCAAATGCAAATACTTTACCCACCAACATTCAGAAAATGTTTGAAAAAAGAGTCAGTAGTTATATGTTAAAAGGAACAGAAGTATTTAAAAAACCTAGGTTTAGAACCAGAATGAAGGAGATGTCTATTTCTGTAAATGGTGTGAGATTATGGAACAACCTTAGCAAGGACATAAAAGAATCAAAGTCACTAAATATATTTAAAAAATGTATTAAATCAAGTGTATTACAGAATTACAATAATCAAAATAAAGATAACGTCTGATTAGGTTTGTAAATTACAAGAATATAGTTTGATGAATCTGTGTTTTGTTTTGTTGTTGAGAAAAGTATGGAAGTATTATTAAAAGGTTTGGTTTTGTAAATAGGGGCAGTTAACATAAGATATTTCTTCTTTCTGTCCCTTTTCATTCAAATTGTTTGTTTGATTTATTGTTTTATTTTGTATGTTTTTTTTTTTTGTTTTTTTTTTGAATGAAATAAATAAATAAATGAAATGAAATGAATGGTCTGGGGAGGCATATCCATGGAGGGACGCACAGACCTCTACTGCCTAGGAAATGGTGCTCTGACTGCCATAAGGTATCCAGATGAAATCCTTGAACCCTTTGTCAGACCCTACGCCAGGGGTGGGGAATCCTGGTCCTGGAGGGCCGCTATCCCGCAGGTTTTGTGGTTTATCTGCTCAAACACACTTGATTCAGTGCTTGAATCACCTGTGCAGCAACTCATCAAGCTCTGCAGAAGCCTGCTAATCACCTGCTAATTGAAATCAGGTGTGTTGAAGCAGGGTTACAACCAAAACTTGCAGAATACCGGCCCTCCAGGACCAGGGTTCCCCACCCCTGCCCTACGCTGATGCAGTAGGTCCTGGTTTTCTCCTAATGCACGACAATGCCCGGCCTCATGTGGCAAGAGTATGCAGGCAGTACCTGGAGGATGAAGGAATTGAAACAATTGAATGGCCTTCACGATCCCCTGACTTAAACCCAATAGAACATCTGTGGGACATTATGTTTCGGTCCATTAGGCGGCGCCAGGTTGCTCCTCAGACTGTACAAGAGCTCAGGGATGCCCTCACACAGATCTGGGAGGAAATGCCACAAGACACCATCCGTTGTCTCATTAGGAGCATGCCCCGACGTTGTCAAGCATGCACACAAGCTCGTGGGGGCCACACAAGATACTGAAAAGCATTTTGAGTTGCAGAAATTAAGTTTTTGAAATAATGGACCAGCCTGCCACATCTTCATTTCTCTCTGATTTTAGGGTGTCTACACAATTGAGCCCTCTGTAGGCTGAAAACTTTTATTTCCATTAAAAGACTTGGCATCCTTTTGTTCCTAAGACATTGCCCTGGTGTTATTTGTATAGATATCCAACTTCATATTGAGATCTGATGTATCTAATGTGTTTCTGTAAAGTGTTCCTTTAATTTTTGTGAGCAATATATATATATATATATATATATATATATATATATATATATATATATATATATATATATATATTTACAGGGCTTAATTTGAGCTGGATCTTGCCGGAACAGGATCCGGGAACTGTCTTATTTCAAAATCACCACTAAATAACACGGTTTTCTGTTGAGGACTGTAGCAGCTTTACCTCCTTTCAGCCTTTAGAGATTTCCCCCCGAGGCTCGTCGTGTTTTTTTTTTTCAAGTCAAGTTCGGAGTTTACCATAACCACCGCCAGTATTTAACTCCGTTAAAACCAGTAGCTGTATAAATGAAAGGTTAAAACCTAATATTAACAACATAAATACTTTTTTCTGGTGAGAAATGGCCACCAGCATGCTGCAGCCTCACTCGTGTAAAAGTCATCCTAATATATTGATCTGGGCAGCGGAAGATTTAAGGAAGCTGGAGTACAAACACGTGATGAGATCATTTCATAATGTTGTAACATTTCTGCAGCACTAAAGCAGAGTTGTAACATTTTGACCTTAGCAGTGGTTTATTAAAGTATTCAAGCAAACAGCTGAGATAAAGCTGCATTTCCCTGTAGCTCCAGCTCTTCCTAAGTTTTGTCCTTAGTGAACTTTGGTCCGACATCACTACTTTCGTTCCGGTAACGTTTGATTTACAAATTAAGCACTGTATATATATATATATATATATATATATATATATATATATATATATATATATATATATACACTGAGTGGAGATGCTGGTTTTTAGGCTAAATTATTTTAGATTTTTTTATTTTTCAGGTCAGAAACTAGGGATGCTCCATTCAGGTTTTAAGCTGCCGATCACCGATACCGATCAGCCAAGAGACAGATCATGGCCGATCAGCCGATTGCCGATACCAATTACATAGATTGGCTGTAAATTGTTAATTTAGCTATGGTGAATTCTAATGCATGTGTTACATATTAATTCAGAAAAAACATGGTTTTACTTCACTTCAAATTATGTAATATCAGTAACAATTTACAAGAAATTGAAAACATTAAGGCTCTCTTTAGGCTACAAATAGTGCAAAAAAGTCAATATATCTCACATCACCGCCTAAATCAAATTAAGTAACCAATGATACATTCAGATTCAAATGGAGCATGTATTCATATTAACTATAACTTACAAAATCAAAAATACCTGAGGCAATGAATTATCAAACTCTGTTTATTGTTATACCAAAAATGAAAGTGCTTAGTGCTTACCATTCTTATAACGTATAAAATAAATATGACTGTTTCTCAAGGTAAATAAAATAGCACATTTGTCACTTTCTTATAACACATAAAATAAATGACTCTGTTTCTCAAGGTAAATAAAATAGCACATTTGTCACTTTCTTATAACATATAAAATAAATGACTCTGTTTCTCAAGGTAAATAAAATAGCACATTTGTCACTCGAACAAGAAACCTATGGTCCTAAAGACCCTGAAACGGAAAACTGGCACAACTTAAAGTGCAATTGCTTTAAACAGGGAAACGTGTTGAAACAGCATTTGTGTATGCTAAATATTTATGACTTGTTTGACTTGTTGAGAAGCATCATGGGAAGATTTTTTTTAATAAAGAGGAGCATCTCTGCTTTTTCAGTCATGAGTCTATTCCTGTGTTCATCTACAACGTTGGATGCAGCACTGAATAATCGCTCACTCTCTACACTTGTGCAGCGTGCAGACAGGTAGGCTCGCGCTACTTTAGCAAGGTCTGGAAGTCTCTCCTTATTAGTTTTCCAGAATGCCAAAGGTGATGCACTCCGAGGGATGGGTGGCTCTGAGAGATAGACAATCATCTCTGATGGTGCTGGTCCTGCTGGAGTGTCGGTGTGAGCCTGCCGTGGGGTTTCTTCTGCCAGGATTTCACCAAACATGGAAGAAAAGGATCCTGGTCGTGGCACTTTCTCTGCTGGTGGTCCTGTGTTGCTGGCTTCAGCTTCTTGGTTTGGGTCCCTCTGAGAGGCCTTTGTGATCAAATGAAGAAGCTGTCTGTGTGTCTCGATCTTGACTACGTCTTCAGAGTAGAATTTGTCTTTGTACCTAAAATAGGGGTGGGGGGATGGGGGAACATCACATTAATTTCTTACTAAACTTGTAGTTTATGGCAACTTGAAAACAAAATAATTAACTATGGATAAGTAAATGCTTACATTTCAGCATTATTTATTTTATAATTTTCTCACCTTGGGTCTATGATGGTTGCCAAACTGTAGAGAGGGTCCTTTTCGATGTCAGCAAATATTTTGGAGACAGCTTCCAGCAATGTGGCCTTAGTTGTCTTCACACCATGATCTGTTGCAGCATCTTTGGCAAGTAGGCGTTTTAAAACCAGCACAGAGGGTATGACATCAGCAGCAGATGCAGTTGATGAGCATATTTCTTTAGTCAGCTCTTCAAAGGGTTCCAGGAGTAGTGTTGTGTTTTCAATCAGGTCCCACTGGGAAGATGTAAAGGTAGCAGGTAGCTCAAAGTCGAATAATAGTTGATCTCGATCAAAGAGAGGATGGTTCCTTATATTATTAATTATTAAGCGTTGCTTTTCCCCAGCCGGCCAAACCAAGGAAGCATAGCTTGTTGTCTTAGGCTCACCCCTTTGAGAGGAGGTGACCTAGTCAGGACTTGGTTGTTTCAGAAACTCTGCAGGAACTCCTTTAGGAACTGAAGTGTTCTGGCCGAGCCAGAGGTTTTATTATTCTAATTGTTTATGAATTTGAGCAAATCAAATTTGGACACATTTAGAGTAGGTGTTACCAAGTTACCTCAGACACCAGTTTTATCAACACTTAAAGATGACTCAGCTTAATGTGGTGTGCATCTTATTAACTTAATGTGAGTGTGAATTAACATTCAAACACAATACTATTATTAGTAAATGTTTATCTGATTATGATTAGCATTACTTGAATGAATCCTAAATGTAATTAAAGATATGAAAACAGGAACAACATTTATTTTCTCCATTATTCATCATATTATATGATGATTCACATTTCACATAATGATGATTCAAACAGTGCACAGCAAATTTAAAAGTGTTAATTTTTGGGTGTTGGTCCTATTTAACACTAATAATAGTTAATTTAACACTAAAAATTGTTCATTTAACACTAAAAGAGTTACATAGTTGATATGTAGCACTGACATGAGAGTTAAACCCAAGTGTTAAAAAGGAATGTTTCCTAATCAACTCTGTAGGAGTAATTTTGGACAAAATAACTCCTCAAAAGCTAACTCTGAACTCCCATAGCAGCTATAACACCTGCAGAGTTAATTCGCAGACTCCACCATTTATTCTAAACGTTGGACTGGTAGTGACTGATTGGCTGCAGAGAGCTGCAGTGGGCGAGGTGCATTGTGGGAATCATGTTTTTAGGTAATTTGTTCTATTTTGGGGTGTTTATGCATGTTTATATTTTGGGAATTGTGTTGTTCTTAGTTATTACTTTGTTTACTGTTGCAAATGTGGTGTTAGTTGTTGTGTCATGTTGGCACCATAAGTGAGGAGGCTGGTCACAGGAATGGCACTGCTGTGCCGTTCCACTGTCACAATAAAGAAGTGGAGCATGGTTCACACTAAATGCTCAGGACTCTGCTCCTTGTGTTCCTCTCTCACTGGCTGTCCACAGTCATGAGGTGTACAAGGCATGAGTTAGCTGGCGTTTTCCAGTGTGTCTGTTACACAACAACATGCTCAAATTAACACTGTCAGAGTTTATTTCAACACTTCTAAAGTGTCTATATGGGTCCACACCAGTAGGAGTTAATTAAACTCTTTTTGGAGAGTTGGTACTTTAACTCTGATTTAGTGTCAAAAATTAACTCTTCTGGAGTTAAAAATGTAACTCCAGAGTTAAGAGTTACTATATTAACTCCAACACAGTGTTAAATTGTCAACTCCACAAGAGTTGGTTTTTGACACTAAATCAGAGTTAAAGTACCAACTCTCCAAAAAGAGTTGAATGAACTCTTTCTGGTGTGGACCCATTTAGACACTTTAAAAGTGTTGAAATCAACTCTGACGGTGTTAATTTGAGCTTGCTGAATTTGCTGTGTATGATTATACATTCAGGTTATATTTGTAAAAGTCTTTCATGAGTCAGGAAAGGTGAACTTTATTCGAGAAAGAGATAGGAAAGTCTTGCGTCCGAGACCTTGATGTGATAGCTCCAGAGAGGAGTGAAGGCATTTAGACCAAACAAACATCACATGACTCTGGACAGATACCAGAGTGTCTGCAGCCTTGACGACCTGTAAGTTAAAGTGTTACTGAAGTTCATTTAGGAGAAAAACCATGGATTGATGTCGCTACAGTAGACTTCAGCTGGTACCGAACTGGGTATTTTCTCCCCAACAAAAAAAACTGTCTGCTTAAAACATGCAGCCGAATGAAATAAAATTCACAAACTATACAAACATGATCAAAATACCATTCTTCAACATCATAAAATGATTTATAAACTACAATAAAGTGCTTTTTCTACTATTCTGACTTTAAGCTAGTTAGGCAGCTCACCCGAATAGCTCGATGAAAGTTCCAGAAAAACCCCAACGGAACCGACTTCCACGACCTGCTCCGTGTCGTCAGCGGTGGATACTCGGCACTTACGGGAAAACAACTATTTAAAAGTAGCTAGAACTAGTTTCTGCTCAAGAAAAGACTTGTAACTGCTTATTCCTGAGAAAAAATCCGCTAGCTCGAGAGCAACGACCTTCAGCCCAATATGGCGTCTCGTCTCTTTTCATTCTCGACTGTTCTAGACTCCTCCCCACTTACGCGTGCATAAGTGATGCGTTCAGGAACCCTCTGGTCTGTCTCACAGGTCTGATGATTTCAAGTAAACCTGTTTCTTTTAGGGCAAAATCTAAACAGGGTTACATTAACATTCAAGAATGTAGATTTTTTTTTAAACAGCAAAATTAACTGATGATGTGTGCAGATCACAACTGGTTGTGAAAAAATCAATAGATGCTAAAGAGCACTAATTGCTGTGTGATGTCAAACAGCAAGGGTGATAGAGCGGTGAGCGTGACTCACTCTGTTTTCCCACTTACTCATTATTCGGTGACTGAGATTTCACACCCCAGCCTAGTCTCGAAACAATCCAGACGCTCCTTCACATGTGAGTTAAAATGTCACTAATTACCGTCTGTTCTTGCCATACGGACGCTCAGGTCGCAGACGGGTCATACAGGTAACGCTGCAGCCACAAGAGTCCATTTCTACTCATTTATCCATCATCGCCGAAATTTAAAAGGAAATTACTTTCAGAAGACGGAACCTGACAGTTCCTTGTTGAAGTAGAGTAGGCAGCAAACGGCAGTTCTTTCTGATGTTTGAAACATTCCAGTACACTTAGTTTGAAAGAGCCTTTGATGAAGTACTCCGTTTCCTAATGTTTTAGCTCTTCATAAGAAAATATTGAATGCTAACTGATTGATATGGATAAATTGCTGGCATGGCAGAAGTAAAAAAGGAAATAGGAAGACTAGGCCAGTTTATTAGGAATGTCAAGAAGAAAACATTTGTGATAAGACATTTCATACTATTAGAAAACCGTAAATCCTCTAATCCAGGCCCGGGCCTTTATTTATTCAAGCCCTTTATTGGAAGGAGGCCAGAATTAGAGGCAGGCCTATATTTCAATTTGAGCAAAATAAACTACCAGTAGAATGAATAATAACAAGATTTTGTGTCTATTTGAGCGGTGACTGAAGTCTCACGTGCAAATCAAAAGTGATGATTGGTGGGTTTCACTCACGTGACCCTGCCGCCGCGCTGAACTCAAACAGTGGACAGGAAGTGTTTTGCTCTACTATAAAACACAGCGTGACGGATGAAAGTGAGTGTTCTAAACGAGCTGGCACAGACACGATATCTTCCTTTAGGTTATGACTCATTTAATTTTAAAAGTTGGACATTTAATACATGCTGGAGGATTTACCCAACGCTGAAGCGATCAAAGCTCATATTACACTGCAAACCAAAAGCCTTTTATGAGTCTGAAAGCCTACAACTATTTTATTTCAGGTTGGTTAACAGTTTAGAGATCCGGAGAAGCTTTAAATGACCGTTGTCTTGTTTATGCTCGTGAGATGTGCTATTTTAGTTACGTAATTAACTCGTAATGATAGCTAATGCTAACGTGAGTACGTGCTAGGATCTACTTATAACTAATGTTTTAAACCTTTTTAAATCCAAATTTCTGGTACATTTTTTTGATTTTATTAAGGTATTAATGCCACGTTACAACACTGAGCTAACTGCTAAAAACATTAGCACTCTAAAAGCTATTTGCGGTGAGGACACATGAAAACAGTATCAAACTGTTTACCTGCTGTTTTTGTAGCTGCGTTTCTAAATAACTGTTCAATAAAACACCATAAAAACCTTTAGTAAGCCCTTACCTGTGATGAAGTGATCACTGCAAACCAGCATTTTCCTTCTGTTTCTGCTCATCATGCAGCCGGAGATTATGATCCACTAGTCCGCTGTTACTGTAAAACTTGGTATACGTGCGCCTTGAAAAATCGAGTGAGGGCTCACTTTACTGTCGATCTCCGAAAAAAAAAAAATCACGTTGTTTCTAATAGTAGCCCTGACCACTATTAGAGACCGGCCTTTATTTACCCCCGCTGACAGCGAGACCGGCTAATGTGGGAGACCCGGCCGGTAATGGAGTACAGGCCAATATTAGAGGATTTACGGTATGTCTGCTTTCAGTTAGTCAGAGAATATATTTACACATGTTCACAGAACTTGTCAAAGACAAAAGGGACATTAGTCTTTTTCAGAGCCAGAGAGCTGCATCAGTAGAAAGAGTGAACATCTGAATATGACCAGACTTTACGACCAAAGGATCTTTACAACTGAATACCAGGTGTTGCTCACCTCTTGTGCCTCTGCAAAAACTCAAGTTGTGGATTTGTGGTTAATATTCCAAGGTGACTGTCCCCTATGGAATGGGAAGATTGTTCTGGAAGCATGCTTGTAATTAGTGCATGCCTTTTTTTTGCTCCTTGGGCAGTGTGGAGCAGTTGGAGAGACGTGTCAAAGGCAATACTGATAGCACTGACACACAAAGGAGCGTTGTTGCAAAGGAACTGTTGCTCACGCATCACCACCAGTTAAGTTCATCCTTGTCTATAACACTATTCTGCTGCCTCTAGAAGACATGTCACTAAACCACACTAATCTAACAATTCATCTGCCCGTTCAGCCGTCCATCTTCTTTCTGCTTACCCAAGGTCGGATCACAGAGATAACAGAGGGATGACTAGAGTCCACAGATCTTAAGCTCAATTTATGTCTCATTTTATGGCACAGTTTACGCTGACATTTTTGACATACAGTATAATCGCCAAAGCAGGGCTCTCAGGGAAGAAGTGTGTCACGATCCTAAATCCCCGACCCCCTCCTCAGTTTTGATGACCCCTGAACCCTCCACTTCAGACCCAAACCTGCCCCAGTTCACCAGTAACCAGCCTGCATCATCCCAGTCATTCCCAGCCCAAGCACTGCACTTCCCATCATGCCCCGCACCGGACGTCCAGCCCACGTGATCAGCGCGGGAGTATGTGAGGAAGTGGGAATCCTTGCTTGTGGCTCAGTCATCGCTTTGGCGTTCCGGCTCAATCAGCATCCCAATCGCATCCAGAGTCGTTCCCAGAATTCATCCAATTCCAGCCCAGTCCAGCCTGTCCAGTCGTTCCAGACCAGTCCTGTCGACAGCCAGTAAGTCACTCTCTTCATTTCTGCAACCGTTTCCATTTGAGCTGCGCGCCGCAGCTTCCTATATTAACTCATTAACTGCCAGTCGTTTTCTGATCAGAAGCCCCTGACTGCCAGCGTTTTTGAGCGTTTTTACTGTTTTTTGAAGAGTCACAGAACATTGTGCTCTATGATCATGTAAACGCCAAAACTACCTAAAGAAAGAGTAGACTCACTTCTTACATCAGGAAGAATCACCGTATTTCTAGCGTTATCCATTCTTTCACAATCTGTTGTCGAGCTGCAGAAGCATTTCCGGTTGGTTTGCTTTTTTACAGCAGCGTCCCAAAACGATCTCTTAATTCATTCATTTTCTGCTTCCTGATCACGTGATGTGTCACATATACGGAAGAAGATCCGCTTTAGACACGATGTTTATTCTCACGGTGCCGGGGCTTATGGAAGTATTAGAAACATGAAAAATATCATGTTACACCAGATTTATAATCTATAAATTATTTGCTATCAATCGTGAGTTAACTATGAAATTTGTGCGATTAATCGCGATTAATTTTTTTGGTGCTTGACGGCCCCAAGTATTATTCTACTGTAGGAAACAAATGTCAAGATTTCTCAACATGATAATGCAAAACAAACATCTGTTACATAGAATAATACTTCAACAACGTTGACTTCTGATCGGGTTGGTAATGAAAACTTTGTGTTGCTAATCTGTATCTGAAACCCTGAGAGTGAAGCAGCAGGTACAACTGTGAAAGCAGAGTGTAAAACCAAGGAGGCGGCAGAAAGGAGAGACATTATGGCCCTCAGTTTGACTGAACAGACTTTTCTTAGAGGACCCAGAGAAAATCTCTCATGCTCTTTTTCCTTTGAGAACTTTGCACTAACTCTCATTTGTTTTCTTAAAGAAGTGATCCGCCAGAATACTTCATTACAGCCATAACAGAATTATGGCCGAAGGGAACAAGAATTGCACTTGAAGTGTAGCTGGTGAGCGTTATTCCGGGTGCAGAAAGATTTGATTTTCAAATGCAATTTCCATTTCTTTTTTTAAGACTTCACATTAAAGAGGGACATAAAACAAGCTGGAAATCTCAAAAGTAGTTGTGATTATTTCCATGCAAATCTATCCATTAGTTTTTTCAACTTCTGGAGTTTTACTGCCACAAAGTTTATGACTTACCTTAAACAAAACCTATTTTTCTCTCTGTGGTGGCCCTTCTTGCTCAGGTATGGGATATTTTTAACACTTTATGCAGACGGGACAGAAATAGTGCGCTAAAATGTTTATGAGCATATTCCATCAAGTGATTTAAACAGATGCAAAAACTCGGCTCTTATTTAGGGAGACGTGCACTTTAATAGTTCAACCGGACTAGAAGGAACCAACTGGTTCCAGACTCGCATCATCAACCTTACCTGAACTTTTAATATCTTTGTCTGTGCATGATTTAGTCTGCTTAATTTTAACTTTGAATGAATTGCAATATGGCACCATCAACACTAGGCTGCTGCCCCGCCATATTAATCTTGGGAGGGGGTGCATCATGTTTTATTGTGCAACCATTTTTCACCTGAAATATTGATGTTTAAAATAATTTACAAGTGCATTAATATTGCTCCCTTCAACAAATTTCCACACAGAATGATTTCTGATGACACGTCACTTGAACTTTATTTGTTTATTTTTGCAGCTGTTATTGTTGAAGGGCCATAGAATGCTCCTTTCTTGTCTAGATCATCTCCAGCTAGTGGACCTACTTTCCTGGTTCTTTACTTCCACGGGAGGAAGACCAGTCACTCTAACTCTGCTCCTGATACACTCCCAAAAATGACCATTATTCAGTTGGTTGGTTTAAATCAGTTCAAATCAAATCAAACTTTATTTATAAAGCACTTTTCCAACATAAAATGCAACTCAAAGTGCTTTACAGATTAAAATGACCCTATATAACCGTCATTCCCATCAATCCTTTGCACAGACATCAGGTTATCTCTGCTTCAGCAGTGAGTGATGTCACTGATCAGTGACAAAAAGCATCTACAGTAACAGTAGAAGTTTTATTCTGTCTGTGCATAATTTAATCCATTCGGGGCACCAGGAGAGAA
Organism: Aphyosemion australe; assembly: GCA_006937985.1. Classification (NCBI taxonomy): domain Eukaryota; kingdom Metazoa; phylum Chordata; class Actinopteri; order Cyprinodontiformes; family Nothobranchiidae; genus Aphyosemion; species Aphyosemion australe. The sequence goes on from SSNS01000085.1 coordinate 767,845, forward strand.
GCTGCCTGATGTGCGTCAAGAAAGTTCAGCTAGCTGAACTTTCTTCGTCGCTTTACAAGCGTCAACCAATCAGAGCGCGAGTTGATACGCCACAGCAGAGTGAGGGAAGAAGGCAAATTCATTCAGCTATGGAGGACAAACTGATCGTAGCTGTTTGTAACCAGCGTGCAGTGGCGGTCCGTCCTACAGGCGAACTAGGCAGCCGCCTAGGGCGCCATCCAGAAGGGGGCGCCAAAATGCGCTCACACCACCACTCACTCCCCAAAGAAAAAGCATCGTAACGTTCAGCTGTCAATTTATATCTGTATTCTGCAATATTTTTAAAAAGAATACGCTAATTCACTGAACAAAGCCAGTGATATTTCCATCCAGCTGTCTTCAATCCCACTCTGAGCTCGGCTGCCTGCCCTGTTCTGCTCAGAACCTGCTAGCAGAGACACATGTGGGATGTACGGTCGGGTTCTGTGTGTGAACGCGACCCACTGCGAGGATGAGGGGCGCCGTTTTGAGGGAGAAAAAAGAACAAGAGAAAGGTGCAAAGGACAAAGGTATGTACTTTTGTTTAGGTTTGTTTGTTTCATATTCTCCGGTTAGCATATAACAGTACTAGCTAGTTGACAGTAGCCAAAGCAGAGTCATGTAATCTAGTTAACGAGGGTGTGACGTCACGTTCTGTTGCGGTTCTGTCTCACGGAAATTTCCCGGAAAATCCCCGCCCCCTCTTCACGGAGACGGTCAGTGCGCATTTAGCTGCACCGTGACAGCGAAACAACAGCTGGGGTCATCGTGTTCTAGGAAATTAAAAAGTTAAGAGTAATCCAAGTCAGATGTGAAAAGTCCATTTACAGTTAAAATAATAATAATAATTATTATTATTATCATTTACAGTTCCTGTTAAACATTTGATAACTTTATTATTTGAAAAATAAATATTGGGAAGGATGGATTTTAGCAGCTATAATAGCTTTGTACACTCTTGGCATCCAGGTTATTTTCCTGTTTATCAGTGAAATACAGTTTTACATCTAACCACAGTCAAACTACAGGTCAAACTTTAAAAAAATGATAATTTAGAGCAAAAGTTCATTCATGTCAATAATTCAACTTAAAAGGTGAAACTAATATATGAGAGACTCGTTCCATGCAAAGCCAAATATTTCAGCCTTTATTTGTTATAATTGTGATGAATATGGCTATAGCGGATGAAAACCCCACATTCAGAATGTCAGACAGTTAGAATGGTATGAAATCAATAAAACAAGGACTTTAAATAGAGAAATGTCAGACCTCTGGAAAAGTAGAATCATGCATCTCTACTTGGGCCCCTTTTGCTGTTAATGAAATAAATTAACTCGACTTGCACCATATTGTAATTTTCTGAGGTTCACCTGTACTAAACTCAGTGCAGATAAGGATATTAACATGGACTCACTAGAGGTGCAAAAGTTGAGCATATGATGGTGATGAACAGTCACACGCTTATATAATAGTGTACCAAAAAGTAATGTTCATGTTTATTCTGAGTAGTGCACACAGAGCTGTGAGCTTCCAGGAATTTATGATTTACATGAAGTGAAAAAGTCAAAGTTGAAATGTTTATCAACTTGATTAAATTATAGAAATACAACTGAGTTGAACAGTGCTGATAATACGCCTGGTTGTTACATCATTTAGACTCACTCTATCCAATGTATTTCCTCTGGTTTTCTCATTATATTTATGGACCTAGAGCCACCAGAGGAGACGTTACAAGAACATGCTGCTCCTCCTGCCACTAACTACTGCACCTGGTTGTTCAGGTGAGTGACTTCTGCTCATTTTGACAGCAACATTGATTCCACATTTGCTGTGTGCCTAATTAATTATACATTTTTTTATCTATAACTCTATTTTATTCAAGGAATAATGCATTCTTTAAAAATATATCAGGTTGCAATTTGTGTTGCAGTCACACAGTAGCTATTTACATGTGTTATAGTTATTCTATATTTTGTGTACATGTGGTGTAATACATCTCATGTTTAATATCAGAATTTGTGCTTCATGTGTCCTGTAGATGCAGTAAGAAGTGCCAGTCCATCATCACTTGATCCTGCATCTATAGAGAACAGAGTTGGTTTGGACAGGACCACATCAGGTAACACCTGACTTCATTTTTCCTCTGACATGATGGAAGAAGTTTCTACTATCACTTTAGCAGAACCTCAGTAAATGGAGAAAAATAATCATAAGAAGCTTGTTTTGGTGCAAACTTTTTCCTGCAAAAGATTTTTCTTAACACATAGAGAACTGAGTTACTTGGAAAATGTAAGTGCTGCTTTGACCAGCCATGAAAACGAATATAATTGGCTTTGAAGAAATGTGCACATATTGTTTCATGATTTACTAGAATGGTTTAAATAAATGTACAGCGATTTGACAACAAGGTATTTTTGTGGGTTTTTTTTATTATTATTTATTGGGGGGGGGGGGCAATGCTTGAGCTCGCCTAGGGCGCCAAATGGTCTAGGACCGCCCCTGCCAGCGTGAACTGTATGACCCGACCTGCTACGCCTACCGAGATCGGAATAAAAAGGACCTTGCTTGGAGGAAGGTTGCTGGAGAACTTGGCGTGTCGGGTGAGTGTTTTTTCAACGTTAACGATCTGCCATTGTTACAAACATCCGGCAACAGAGAGCCGCGCACGCGCTCTTTCCTCCCTTCCCCTCCCCGTGGGGCTGACGCAACCGTCAAAGCAAGCTGCGCCAACGCAAGCTGCGTCAACGTCAAAAATATATAGGCGTCAAAACGCCACGAAGTATGCGTTGTTTGACGCATACGTCAAGCCCGGTGTGAACGCAGCATACGACACGTGCATACTGGAAAGCTCCAGTATTATTATTTTATTGTGCTTATTTCTTGTTTTTGCTTATCTTTTTTTTTGCACCAAGTACTGCAGCAATTTCGTAATGTGTTTTCTTGCACACATGGCAATAAAACTCCCCTTAATTTAGACAAAAACAAGTCTTTACTTTTTCAAGAAAGAAAAACAAACAAATGCAGCACAACCAGTGAGTTTGTCTCTGACCACAACTTCTAAGTCTCCAACTCACAACCCAAGTTTTAGAAGTGAATGAGCATCTTGGATGGATGAGAGACAAAATGACTTCAAGATAACAATAAAAGTCCAGCTGTTTTCAGTTAAAACTCTCAGGTTGATCATGTCCATGGCTGAATCTACACCAACGTGCTGCAGCAGCCATTCAGTCAAAAGGGAAACAAACTTTTTTAACCTCCATCAGTAGCAATCTAACAGATTTAAAATATTAAAACTCTCAACAGACTAAATAGTTCAAAAAAGCAAAAAAAATAATCTCACGACTTTGCGTTTTGTGAGATTTATTATAATTAGCTTTAACTATTTATTAGCTGTAGCAGCCGCAAGTGGGCAGAACTCCGTGTCATTCACTCCTGATGAAGGCTGCTCATCTAGCACCATGACTTTAATTATTTTACAGGTTATTTGCTCAGATTTGTGACAGTCACGCTCTTACAGACGAGCGTTAGTGAGTGTAGCTGCGTCAGTCTGACTGTTGATGCTCCGGGTTTTGTTTTATTTCTGCACTGAGCCTTGAAAACTCAAAGTAGGTGATCCGCTGGTGTGATCGTCTGTGAAAGGCTTTGATCAGAATTTGAAGAGCATTTTTTTCCCACAGAGATCAGCTGATTTTGAACGGGAAAGCTGGAGCACACTAGTGAGCAAAAATTTAATAGGTGCAAGTAAATGATGTTACTCCGTGTCGAAACGTCAGTTACTTGCACCTATTAAAATTTTGCTCACTAGTGTGCTCCAGCTTTCCTGTTTTTGACTTTTGATGTCCATGAGCTGTGTAGCACGTGTGATTTGGAATCGTAGGATGGCCAAGGAAGATCCCGCCTTTCTCGCCTCTGATTGGCTAGAAGGGCTCTTCTACGATTGGCTGTTTCATTTAGCAGCAAACCGTCTTCCCTTGCTAAGTGCAGACTGTCCTCCTGCCACCAACAGAACAGCTGTTTTGGGGAGTTTTATAAAGAAAATGTAAATTTAGCGATATTATAACCATTCTGTTCTGTTTTGAAAAACGTTTTTTCTGTTCCTTTTATAAAAAAAAACTGAAATACGTCAAATGTGAACTTATAACAAATCTAGTTGCATTTATCACACTGTTGGATTTACTTTATATCTGTTGGCTCTCAAGCATTGAAGTTATCTTATTAGAGCAGAGTACATATGCTAACCATATGTGTGCCTTACCTGGGTGTGAAATATAATAAAACTGCCCTATTTTGCCCAGCTGTGTACAGCAGGTCTGTGTCTTCTAGAATAATGACAACTGGTGAAAAATAGGTCTGAATCATAATCAGCTTAGAATTAAATGTAGATTAAATGATTTAAACAGATGATGAGATGTGTTCTAACTTGCAAACAGCCTTAACCTCTGAAAGTGAAGGCATAACACAGTAATACGCCTATAGTAATTAGATAACCCCATGCTGCAGAGCCAACAGATATAAAGTCAATCCAACAGTGTGATAAATGCAACACGATTTATTACAAGTTCACATTTGACGTTTTTTGTGTTCTTTTATAAACTGAAATTGGTTTGTTGTAAAACAGGACAGAGCTAAGTTCACGTTCTTTAGGAAAAACCCTGCAGCGAGGGAAGACGGTAGGAGAGCCCTTCCAGCCAATCAGAGATGAGAAAGGCGGGACCTTCCTTGGCCATCCTACTATTCTGAATCACGCGTGCAGCACCTATGTGTGAGTGGATGATGCGCTGAGGGTTCTACTTTTGATCAACTGATTTTGATCAGCTGATTTTGATCAGCGTCCGAAGCCACACTTTAGAACGCCTCTGCAGTCTGCACATATTCCATGATTGCACGGTAACACAAAGACTTCCAGCAGATTCTTCTTCTGTGGTATTCGTCGACTTCTTCTTCCGGTTGGTGGACTGGGAATTGAAACTAGGAATCAAAATTTTAAAAATTTCAACACTTCTGGGAAAAACTGACAATTAGTCCTGGTTCCAATCGATGCTCAATGCCAACCATAGTCCTGAGTTTGTTCCTGTACACACCTGATTCCTGCATAAAGAGAGAAGCAGGGATAAATAATCAGCAACTCCTATTACGTGTTTTATTTACTTAAATATTTAATTATGAATATGCTAAATGCCTCATAATAAATGAATTGATGAATAAACAATGATGTGTCACTCTCTCCCTCAGTGAGCTCCATAAACACTCTGCTGCTATAAAACACCATAAATCATGTGGTCTGTACTATTACTGTAATATTGGTGACTTAGAATTGTAACATCATAGTGGTGAATTAAGACAGTAAACCCAACCTGAAGGCCCAAACACATGGTCTCCATAATGTCCATCAAGCATGATGTCATGAAATCATCTGGTATGGAATCAGTGAAGGCTGGATTTGCCAAAGCTCACCACGTCAGATTATAGAACGGTTCTGTCACGAATATACCTGAGTCATAAATAGTGTAGGCTCATAACATATGACGTTATTACAACATACATTTTTATTTACTGTTGATGAAACAATCCAAGATTTGATAAATGTTTTACCTGCAACTAAAACTACATTGATTAAAAAAAGTGTCAAGCAATGCAAATTAAACAACTATAAAAATATACTCAGGGAAGAGAAAAAAACAAGGAAAGAAAAGGAGCAACAGAAATAAACGGGCAAAGGAGGAGAGAAAGACACTGAGAAAAGAGACAGAAGAGTAAAAGCTAAGTCAGAAATGGTCATTTTGGTATTTTATTATTTCTTCTGTAACTCCATAATTAACCATGTTGTCATATTTGTCATATGGCCTTCTATGGTTAAACCAGACAAATTAAGACTAGAGGCAGGGGCCCTTCATTACCAGAGAGTGAGTGGGCAAATAATGAACACATACATTAAACACATGCCTTTGTTTGCGTTGGGCCTCCAATCCACCACTGTGTGTGAGCAGATCAAGCTGCAGCCCCATAGTGGTCCATGTGAACCTCCTTTAAACCCGTTACTGCTCTATGACAATGTGTTTTCTTATTTAAACTCATACAATCGCTAAAATGTTGACCTTCTGGTGTTTCACCGGCAGCTTGGTGCTCACGTGGGAGTCCCATTCTCCCATCTGCAGTCAGAGCAGGAGACAATAAGCCCTCGGTATCCAAACTGCTAATTATTCATGCACATGTGAAGCCTCCGCTGGCCGATCAGACCGGATAAGGGATGAAACTGGGATAAAAAAACAAGAATTGACAGAAGGAAATACACCTTTACATAGAAGCATACTTAAAAATACCCAAAAGGGTTTTTTTTTCTGAAGTTAAATCAACACGATGCTTTAACTAAGTCTTAAACTTTTCCTTTTGAACTCTTTCTTTAGAATACATCATGTGGGCAAATACACATGAAAGCATTTGTGTTTGCATCTCTAGGTGAAGCAAGGCTGCAGTGTGTGTGTGTGTGTGCGTGCGTGCGTGCGTGCGTGCGTGCGTGCGTGCGTGCGTGCGTGTGTGTGTGTGTGCGTGTGTGTGTGTGTGTGTGTGTGTTTCCATTTGCATCCAGATGCTGAGGGAACAGGAAATGTGATGTTAACTGGAGTCTCACTTCAGCAGCTCACAGGTTAAATGGTGTCAGACTCAAAGGAGAGGGTTAAACGGAACCATGTGGACAGGAATGCATAAACAGATGTCCTCATGGACACAAACAAGTAGGTGGAGACAATTACTTTCCCCCCTCCACCAGCTTTAGAGGATGGTGTTTGGTCAAGTTGCCCTTATTCTGCATCTCTTTATTATCTGTGTGATGGGCTGCTTTAAATGTGTGTCAGTGTTGGTTTTTTGTGTGTGCGCGTGCATGTGTGTGTGTGTGTGTGTGTGTGTGTGTGTGTAAGCTCGGATGTGCACCACAGAGAGGCAGCTGAAAAGTCTCTTCTGCTGCATATTAGTGGTTTTGTCTGGCCTGTGTGTTTGGCAGTGTTGCCATAGCAACAAAAGGCTGAGGGCTTCTCCGTGAGCATCAGCACTGTTTATGATGGCAGCGGCCTGAGAGGAGGAGGCAACCAGAGGGGAAATTATTCAAAAAAGTTCAGAGATAGACATAGAGAACATGAGGCCTGGTCTTCACCATTACACCCTGACTTTTGCAGTTTTCCTCCAACATTCTCTCCTCACAACATGTGAATATAACGTATCTGATATCTTTTTTTCTCTTATTAGTGCATGAAATGTTTCTCAATCAGTTACAAAGTGCCTTAAATATTTTACAATATCAAATATTTCAGAGCAGTTCATGCACATGCAGTGTTATATGTTATGAAACGATGCATTTCCTCATTATTCCTGCAGAATAATTATGAAATTCCAGCCAGAAATGCTGCTGTTGCCCTGCAGCTTATTTCTGCTGCAAATAACCACATAATTCTAATGATGTATTAATAATGTAAAATAACCTCTGCAACAAGTACGAGACAGTAGAAAAAATGTAATTGATCTTATTCGTACTAGCCGTTAGCTCATCAGTCCAGTCAGAGACTGTTTAAAGAGCTATCAATGACAAATATGATCTTCACACTCTGATCAGCAGGTAGAGCTCATGCTTCTATGATTATTGGTGCACTCATTTAGTTTAGTGCCACTGAAATAAAAACAAACAAAAAGTTTAAACAGTTATTAAAAACTTGAATGTTTGGATAATCCATTGAATTATATTATATTATTTTATTTTCATTGAAATTGTTTTTACATTCTGTTCTCTGTGTCCATCCTGAGAAAATAAAAACATAAAATTCAATTCCGTAAAAATGCAGGAATTTATTTTTTCCTTGTGTGAACATTAAAGGTCAAAGATCAGTGCCAGTGCCTGAAGTGATTGGTGTCTTAACTCTTTAACTTGTTTTGTTGTTTTGTCTTTTCTTTATGAATGCTAAGCTTTTATTGCAGCTGTTTTTAAATGATCTCCCAAACGAAACACTAACTGCATTTTCTTAACCATCTAAAAAAACACAGCACTTTGTTTTTCTATGATGTCATGATTACCTTTACTGACTGTGCCTCTTTTCTGAAGAAGCCGTTATCACTTCCTGTTTGCTTTGTGGGAGGCTCACACGGTGTGTTAGCTCCAGACATGCTAACAGGTGAAATATCTCATCCTTTAACTCTATTAACTCAAATGAATCTGAGGGAAAGATGTTATCTCAGAAGAAAACAGGAGAGGATCCCCAGAGCATGAACCTACCAAATATGAATATGCACTGAGTCCATATATGCAAGCTAAACATGCACACATTCTCTAAACACACAGACACTTTTTGGGATTCTGGTTAGACATATCCAAAACACTAACCACACTGTTTATCCACCCACGCTCAACTGTAGCTTGTTGCCATGACAACACCAGCAGCCATAAATCCCAATATTGACTGAAACAATCATTAATCTTTTCAAGTTTCTCCCAGCGGCCCTGTAATGATATGTTAGTATTCCAAAGTCCCAGCACCACAACGTCGGTAGACTATCACTCACCGAGCGAAAACATGAGGCAACACTAGCATGTGATGGAGAAACGGAGCCTTTGACCAGAGGGTTGCCAGTTTGAATCTGAGAGAAATGGGGACATTTTGAGTTGGAGGGAAGCAAAACAGAACACGGTTCTTTTTTTCAGAGTCCAAATAGGTCAGAGTGGAAAGTAAACGGTGAGTCTGAACCAGTGGTCAGTTTCTGATTTTATAGACCACTGGTGATGACACTAGGTAATTATTTAATCTCTCTCTCTCTCTCTCTCTCTCTCTCTCTCTCTCTCTCTCTCTCTCTCTCTCTCTCTCTCTCTCTCTCTCTCTCTCTCTCTCCGTCTCTGTCTCTCTCTTCTCTGTCTCTCTAGTCTAGATCTTAGTATTTATGTTTGACAACAATTGGTTGCCATGTGGTTTATTTCTTTGACTGGTCTTAAGAAGGTCTAAAAACTCAGAAAAGTTTTTTTTTTGCCCACGTTGATTGGTGAGAAGGTATAACCCGGTCCTTGTAAGCCCCCCACAACCTCAGCGGTGCGTCTGTGTCAGGGTGAGCATCCTGTCACTGTATCCCGTTTGATCATGCGCCCTGGCTGCTTGGCCACGGGGAATTCCCTTTGGCTGACTGGTTAGCGTGCGTAACTATCGCCCGGGAGTCTGGGGATCGAATCCCACTCGGGCCCTCGTTTCTCCACCTTGCCACACGTCCCTTCCACCGGAAGTGTTTTCAGACATGAACCGGCAGCAAATACTTCCATACAGCTGGTCCAGCGATGTCACAAAATCACCCGAGAATTGCAAGATTGCATGTTTTTGCTAATTCCTATGATAAAAAGCAAGGAGAAAGATGACAGCATGGATCGAAGAGGTCTGTGGGTGATTTTCTGTTCTTTTTGCCTCAGCTACAGAGGTGTCACAGGTAATGATGTTATTTTTTTAGTTAAAGGAACACTAGTCAGCTTTGGTTTGATTTTATGGTGCATTCAAATTGACCTCGGAACTCGTTTTTCTGAGATAAGTTAACCGGAAATGACGTAATGAACTCGGAATTCCGAGCTACGAGCTCATACGTTTCAAAGGACCCCGAGATCACCATTTTAAAGATGGCCGCACCCAGTGCTACCATAGTTGTTGTCGTCTTTATTTTTTTCATCATTTATATGTTCTGCTTTCTTTCTTTTTGCTATTTAACAGCACTGAGTTGTTGTTTATTCTTGTTATCAATAGTTACGTTGCTAAAAAACATCAGCATTGCCGCCAAAATTGACCAGTCTTTATGGTTTTTAAACTGTTCCTGGTGTTTACATTTTGACTTTGATTTTTTAAAATGTTTTTTTCTGGTTTTATTTGGTTTTTCCGAGTTGGAATCTGGAACACAAAACAAGCTCGTTACGTCATTTCCTGGTTGGAAATTCCGAGTTCTGAGGACAACTGGAACGCACCATTAGCACCCCCTCGTTGGTGAAAGCGAAAGTAAAACTAATTTCCTCGCTATGCTTACTCTAACTGCTGAAATGTCTCCTCAGCCTTCATTAGTGTCTACAGGAGCAGTTCATCACTAAATTAAACAAATCAGCTGTGTTCATGATCTAAAACATGCAGGAAACATGCTGGAAGCAGACTGCAGAGCCAGGTATGTTAAGCTCAATGTCCCAACAGACCGGACCGGCAACAGTGAAGTTGCAAGTGGAATATTCTGGCCACAGGGGGCGACAGGGGCTGGGTGATCGTTCATTGACTCTGTAAAGGGTAATTTTAGCACATACTGGCTCAAGAAAATGATTTAAAAATATAAAAATGTTGCAAAGTGTCCCTTTAAGTAACAGGAAGTCTGCCTGTGTCTTTTATATTGAAAGTTGCCAGATGTTTTACGTTACTCCCATGTTTGATTTCCTGTCTAGCCTGATCTGAACTACTGAACTTGAGGTGTTGGGAAGCGTAGCACGTAAAAAATAAACCCGAAGCATACATTTTGCGGAGCAACACAACACTATGCTTCTGAGATGCCTATATATTACCCCAAATAACAACCAGCCCCATAGATTGGACCTTTTATCGCTGCTACCCTATGAGAAGTCTGTAATTACGGATTTGGGTGTTAAAATAGATTCTGCTTTACGATTTGATGCTCAGGTAAATTCTGTTGTTCGTTCATGTTTTTACCAGTTGAGGCGCTTATCTAAGATTAAGTCGATCCTCACGCAACAGGAATTAAAAACTGTGACCAATGCCTTTGTCATCTCTAGATTAAATTATTGCAGCTCCCTGTATGCTGGCCTGAGCCAGTCCTTATTAACTCGACTGCAGCTGGTCCAGAACGCTGTGGCTAGGTTTCTTTTTGGAGCACGGAAGTGGGACCATGTCACGCCCCTTCTAGCTGCTTTGGACTGGTTACCGGTGAAATGTTGTATCCTTCACAAGATTTTGGTCTTTGTTTTTAACTCTTTGTCAGGAACTGCCCCACCATATTTAACTTCGCTGCTGACCCGTTATGTTCCCTCAAGATCGCTCCGTTCGGGTCAGAGTGACCTCCTAGTGGTACCGCGGTCAAAGCGCAAGTCCAGAGGTGATCGTGCCTTTTCGGTTTTGGGTCCTCGGCTTTGGAACCAATTGCCATTAGAAATAAGACAGTCCACATCGTTGCCCACTTTTAAAGCCAGGCTTAAGGTTCACCTTAGATCTGTTTCTTAGTTTTTTACTTGTGTTTTAAGTTTTTGATCATTGTTTTTTATTGTTTTTAACTCTTTTATCTTTTAATGTTTTATTTTTATTTTATCTTGGAATGTTTTATTTTTGTATTTTATTGCACAGTTGTTCTATTGTGTCTTAGTTTTTTTTAAATTATGTTCAGCACCTTGGGCCCCCTTGATTGGTGGTAGGAAGGGGCTTTACAAATAAAATTGAATTGAATTGAATATAAGGCACCATTTTGAACCCAGTGCAAACCAACACATTGCCCGTAACAATGGCTATTAGCTACATATTATTCTTATGTTACATGATGAATAAGGATTTGGTGGAAAGCAGGGATTAGATGACTGGGTTGCTGATTTCAAAGAAAGAAACCAAAACATTTCCTTGCAGTTTACTTCTGGTTGAATGGAGATGAAAGGAACCTCTTTTTAAAACAAACACAAAAACTTCTTATATTTCTGTGAAGAAGTTAGGTGTGTAAAGAAGTTTGGAGCAGGCTTCAAACTTAAACTGGCCATCTTCAAGTTTCGGTCCTCCACCACTTCCCTCACCCATGGTGTCCCACAAGGTTCTGTGCTAGGTCCTCTACTTTTCCTCCTTTATCTGCTGATTTTCTTATATAAAGGTTGAGGCTGAGAAAAGTGATCCAGGCTGGAAGCCTAGACATCCCTCTCCTCAGCTACACTACCCAGCCCCTCTTGAATGATCTCAAGGCATTTATAGACCAGCAAGGATATATAATTCCTCTAGGGAAATCTGATTCAACCCTGGATTCCCCACCGTGTGGGATGTGCCAAGAGAACTTCCAAATTAAGGCATCCAAAATATATCTTAAAAGATATCTAAACTACCTCAGCTGTTGTTGTTTTTTTTTTTTTTGATGAGTAGGAGCAGAGGCTGGAATGTGCCCCCTAATCAGATGACCAGATGTGGTCTTCAGGTTCTATTCCTGTTCTTGTGAACAAAGATGAGGGTGGATGGACCTTTAAAAATCCTTTAGGCTCCATCTTTACCACAACAATCCAGACTCATTACTTACAAATTCCCAGTCTACTAGTTTCTTTATATCTTCATTCTACCATCAGTTCAAGATACTTGAACTCCTCTATGATGCAAAGTCTCGCCCCAATGCAGATAAAGCATTCCACCTTTTTATAGTGTAATGCTCCATAAGGGGTCGCTCACTGTCCTGTGTTCATGGGTGCTGTTGCAGAGTTGCTGTCTCTTTAAGAGACTCGTATTTGTGGTGTTAAATAAAGAGAGAAATAAGAAGTGGGGGTGGGACTTAGAGAGTTGTTTGCTTTTCTTTTTGTTCCTGGAAGCTAACAGAGCTGAGAGGATATTCTCTGTGAGCCGTTTGATGGACTACATTAATAAATTACTGTTCAGAACAAAACGTCTGGTTCTTTAGTGTCACAAATGATATAATAGTTTGAGAATTACAACGTCAGACTTCCCACTTGACAAGGTTTGAAGACACCAACAGAATCACATCATCTGCAAAAAGCAGACGTGAGTCCATGAGATTATCAAACTAGACTCCTTCTTCTCAGTCTGGGATGGTTTTGGTTATGTTGGGAATACTTAACCAATCAGAGGACTTGCAGGCTCTCCCACCACCCTGAAGATTCCAGGTAATTTCTTAGGCACTACCTTAATGCCAGGGCTGTTTTCTAGAGTAAATGTCATTCTTGGGAATCTGCTTTGGTTCTATTTTCTGTTGTAAAACTGGAAATTGATAAAGAATAGTTTAAGGTATCTTTTCTGTTCATAGAAAAGGTCTGTGAAGTGGAAAGGCATTTTAGAGAATTGCTTCTTTTATTTCCATGTACCTTCTTTCTACAGTTTCTACTGAAGGCTTCTTGTAAGGTATTGTGAAACAAACCATCTTAACTTTAAATCAGATTAAGATTAAACCTTTTTTTTACATCAAACACTTGTTAAAAGATGATTCTCGTTTCTTTAAAGACATATTTGCTGAATAACCTTAACTATCTACTTTCATTGTAGGAATGTGCTAAAGAAATGCAAACAATAGTGGAAACTAGCTCCCAAATGATTTTAAAACACAGGCCTCCTTTATTAAACTAGGCCTCCTATTTCAACGTGCCAAGACTAGTATTTTCACAGTAAACCAAACCACTATTGTGTTTTCTACAGTGTGCTTCATATAGTTGTTCCTGAAAATCACATTGCAGTAAATCAAGTGAAAACAACTAATCCCACGTTTACTCAATAATGTATGAAAGAACAAATCCCTGTTTGATCTGCTGGTGAAGAATCAATCTGGCGTCCTTAAATTCCAAGACTGTACTGCTCCAAACTCACAAATTAAAACAAACAACTTACAGTATATTACCCCGGGCCACATTCTCCGTTCTTCTGTGCTGCCAGTGAACCACAGTGGGGTGTTTATTTTGCTTCAACGTTAGGCAAAGGGTAAGATGCATGCGCAGCATTGGGAAAGCTGCATGTGATGGGTTATTAATGCAGCATTTTATGATGGGTAATTATGTCTCGTTGCAGAGTGTTGGGGGTTGCGGTGGCTTGTGTAATGATTACATTTTTCTTTTACCATAATGGATTTGGACTGGGTGTAGGGAGCTGAGAGGTTTGGTTTCATTTTATAGAACTTCTGATTAAAAAGATGTAATAGAAAGAAAAAACTACAATGAAACATCGATCTGGATTTTGCTGAGCAAGAAACAAAATCATCCTTAGATACCTCTGTGGTAGTAATCTGATTCCACATCCCAAAGGTTCTGTACCGGACTGAGATCTGGTGACCGTTAGAGTCCAGTGAACTCATGGTCCTGTTCTAGAAACCAGTTGGAGATGATCAGGGCTTTGTGTCATGGTGCGTTATTTCAGCGTACCGCAGGGACACCTGATGTGGTCTTCTGCTGCTGGAGTCCATCTGCTTCAAGGTTCAACACATTGTGGTTAAAAAAAAAACGGTCAAATATGTACAATATCCGGTTAGCCAGCTAGCCTTTATATGAGCTATCAGCACAGTAAACAGCTATTGCCGTAAAGCAGGTAAAGTCCTCCCACTAATTTTCCTACCTGAACCATAAAACATAAAACTGTGCAGTTTTTGGTCAGCAGAGGGCAGTCCAATGGGAAGTTGCTCAAGTTTCTGGCTCAAGAACCAGTAAAACCAGTTTGAAAGCAATAGCTTCAAATAGTAAAGGTGTAGTTCACTGAAAAAACATATTTTAATGATTATTTTTGATTATAATGAGTCACTCTGAGTTTGTCATGCAGGTTGAACATGAAAATAGTCTCCAACACCTATCTCCTGCATTAGCTTCTGATAGAAAATTGACGGTGAAACGCTTGACAGATCTACGTCACCCTGTCACTTAACATTCATGGACTCACCCGACTTTGACTAGTCGAAGCTAACCATTAGCATTAGCAACTCCACAACACGACAGAACTCCTTCAGGCTTGTGGTATTTGTGGAAATAAAACATCAAAATTGCAAATCATATGGAGTCAGTGGTAGAGTCATGTTGCTATTATCCAATCCAAGGAGAGATGTCCAAATATCAAGAAATAAGACTCCAAATCGTGTAGTCTGAAGCTATTCTCCAGCTGATTTGTACTTCCTGTACTTTCTGACTGGCACCAGGAAACGGGACCACATCAGTCCAGTGCTGGCCTCCCTACACTGGTTTCCAGTCTTTTATCGGGTGCGTTTTAAGCTTTTGGTATTTGTTTTTCATTTCTTTCAGGGAGGCGCCCCTCCTTATTTAGCGGCGCTCTTGAAAAAGCATGTGCCATCACGCTCTCTGCGCTCCTCTGATCAGGGCCTGCTTGTGGTCCCTTGCACTAGGTGTCGGACTCGTGGGGACCAGGCTTTCTCAGCCTTAGCGCCGTTGCTCTGGAACCAGCTGCCACCGTCAATTAGGCTGTCTACATCTCTGCCAGTTTTTAAGAGTAGGCTGAAAACCCTTTTTTTTTTTGTCTAGCGTTTCCAGAAAATGCATGATGTCTGCCTGTTTTTATGCTTTTATGTATCTTTTTCTATTGTTCAATGTTTTAATATTTCATTTTATCATAATTTTATGTTGTTCTCAGCGCCTTGGACTCCTGTAACGGGTGTGGAAGGTGCTATACAAATAAAGACAGACAGACCGACAGACCGACCGACCGACCACCCCGGTCTGCCAATCCAGTGTAACTGCCCCTGATGTCCATGTGATATTGCAGAGCTGCATCAACCAACACAGCCCTACAACATACAGAGCCTTAAGGAACGCCAGGCAGACCTCATCTACTTCTGGGGCCTTGCCACCAATTAGCTTTGTGGCAACCTCAGTCACCTAAGCACCAGAGATTGGAGAGCCTAATCCAACATCCCCAGACTGGAACACGTGCCAGTGGGATTGAGGAGGTCCGCTCACCGATCTATTATGTGCTGAGTAGAAGTCGGCAGCACACACAACTCACCACCAGGTAGTGGACAGTTGACAGCTCTGCCCCTCTATTCGCCTTAGTGTCCAAAACGTGGCCACAGATCAAATGGGATGACAACAAAGTCAATCATCGAGCTGTGGCCTAAGGTATCCTGGTGCCAAGAGCACATGTAGAAATGAAGCCTTCGTTACACAAAGTACTTGAAAATGCATGAAACTTTATAGGAAAATAAACATATGTCTATATATTTAACAACCATAAAAGTGTTTCAAACATGTGATGCACTCAGTTTATTTTCTTATAAAGCATATGACTAATAAAACTGGGAGAAAGGGGAGGATCTACAGAACCAGGGTGAGGCAGGATCTATTTTTACCCTGTCATTGTTTTTTTCTACTGGCTCTGGGAATCAATGAAAATCAAAGGTTCTTTCTTTTTCTGTCCCATTCCCGCTCTCCAACTCTCCCTCCTTACTCGGTTTGACGTCAAACTTTACAGCTGTGAAAAGTGCTGCCTGAATATGGCAGACCCTAGCAAAACTTAATAACACATGTCAAGAGTCCCCGACTCAAAACCAGTTGTGTAACATTGGTGGATCACATTATGTTCTACTTTTGCACTGCTTTGGCAGTGGTCAGTATATTACACAATAACCACTGTATTTTCATTTTGTTGGAGTTTTGTTCACATACACCAAGTCTGTAGACTCAGGCTCTTAGTTTGTGTTTTTCTGAGGGTGGAATGTATTTGGCGTCTCATAATTTTTGAAGAAAGTCATTATAGTGAATTCTGATATAAGTTATATTTAAAAGAAATTTAAAGGCATTACTGATTAAAAGTCTTTAGTTTTGAATTTTGCTGTCACTGCAACAGTAAAACCCTTTAGGGTATTGGAGTGGGATTTCTTTTAGCTTTAATGTCATGAACAGTGTCTAGCAAAGGCCTTCTGATACAAGCCATATTTTTCTTTATACCATGTTGCATCTTACAATGTCATATTCAAGCATTTTCACACAGGAGTTATCTTGTTTTAATTGGTGATCACAAATCAAAGCAGATCACTATGACGTGGGGTCTCACAAGGTTCAATACTTGGACCACTGCTCTTATTGTTATTGTTATTGCTCAACTTGGCTCCAGAGGAATAAAAAAAAGACTCAGGTTAGAAATCTTGGTGTCATAATTGATTCAGACCTGAGCTTCACTGGTTACATTAAGGCTATAATCATTCATGTGTTCATCTCCAGCAGGCTGGACTGCAATGGTCTTCTGTCTGGTCTTCCTAAAAAAGCTGTGAAGCAGCTGCAGCTTCTTCAGAATGCTGCTGCTAGAGTCTTAACCAGAACCAAGAGAACCGAGCACATCACTCCTGTTCTTAGAGCTCTACACTGGTTACCAGTAAAGTACAGAACCCATTTCAAAGTGCTTCTATTAGTTTATAAATCACTCAGTAGCATGGGGCCAAAATACATGTCAGATCTCCTTCCAGTATCTCCACCCAGCAGGGCTCTGAGATCCTTAGGAAGCAGTCAGCTGGTAGAACCTCGGGTCAGAACCAAACAGGGTGAAGCTGCTTTTAGCTACTATGCTGCACGCAGATGGAATCAGCTTCCTCATCACCTCAAATGTGCCTCAACTCTAGTAATTTTAAATCAAAATTGAAAACTTTCATGTATTCATCAGCTTTTGAATGATGCTGTACCTTCTGCACTGTTACTGCTCAGTCTTTAACTTTGCCTTTTATCTGAGTCTTAAATCTGAATTTAATTTGTGTATTTTAATTATGCTGTCACATTGTTTTTGCTGTTCTTACTGCTTCTGTGCTACAAATAAAGCTGCCTTGCCTTACCGTGCCTATTCAGTCAGCCGTGTTCCCTTCAGAACACTGTTGAACTTAGTCCCTACCAGTGTAGTGCCTGAACAAATTCATTGAACAATTGTTCGTGAATGTGTTCATATTTTTTGTGAGTGAACTTGATCATATTTTGTCTGATGAACGTTATCGTGAGTTCGCTCATTCTGGTGTTTGTGAACGGGTTTGTGAACAGTGCTTTCTAAAGGTTTAAATTAATTTAATTACATGGACATTTTTACATTAAATCAATAAAAAATACACTTTTAAGATAATCTGTTCTCATGTTTGTGTTTATTTGACTTGTGTTGAACTATTTTAATAAATAACAGTTCTGCTTTATAAAATGGTTTTTTAAATCTTAAATAAAAATGTTTGTTTGATATTGCTAGGGCCAAGAATATTTATCTATTGAGCTACAGCTGCCCTGGGGTGCACTGACGGAGGTGGGGCTGCCATACACTGGCGCCACCAGTCCCTTTGACCACCATCAGCAGGCAAGGCAGGTTAAGTGTCTTGCCCAAGGACACAACGACAGACTGAACCTGCGACCTTCTGGTTGCAAGGCGGCCACTAAGCCCCTCTGCCACCATCGCCCCATTTGATTAAGTAGGTATTACTAAACATGCTTAGTTTAGGTTTACACTTAGCATATTTTATTTTTTTGTTCAACTGTTTTGATAAATAACAGTTGTGATTTTATAAACTTCAGGTAAATCTTATTTTAAAAAGCATTAACTGTGGTTAAATGGGCCAAGAATCATTTTCATGAGTGTAGGACGAAATCTGACGATATGCAACACTCCCCATGCAACCGAGAAGCCTTAAAGGAAATGTCTGTCAGTTGGTGTGCGACTCCGTACTTGAGCTGACGGGGAAGAATAAATCAGGCTTTAGTCTCCTGCTCCCTTCCTCCATTGCATGAGAACAAAACCCAGAAATAGATCAACTTCTTCATTTTATGCAGGACTTCTCCCCTGACCTAGAGTAGGCATGACCCTCGCCTCAGCTGCTTTCACTAAATTGACTAATTTGCCTGATTGTTACTAATCTTTCAAGATCTTCTTCCTCAATTAGATATTTTAGCTCTCATCAATGTCCCAAATGAACTTCGTAACACTCATAATCCAGCTTCTTATTTGGTGACTAGAAAAGTTGCCTAGGATTCATTGTTCCAAATGGTGTCTCCCTAACCTGCTGAGATGAGGAAGTGAGCGCTTCAAAGACCACAAGAAGGAACATTTCCTGTGCTTCCTGGGATGCTTGCTGGGTGAGAGTTTCTCATTTTCATTCCCCCAAAATAGACAAGATCATCATCATGTGACAGAAGAAGCTTTGAAGGTCCAGCCAAGGCAGAGGGAAGACACCATGGTGGGATTTGACCTGAACATTCTCACCAACTCAAAGTTACTTTACTTGACTACAAACTCATCTAAAGGCTGCATTTAAATCATCATTTGTTTTTCCATAAAATTCTTTTTTGTTGCTTGTAGAATGCCATATTTGTGAGATATGTTATATGAACAAATGGCTTTAGTATGTTTTCAATTCTGGCACTAACTTTTCTCAGTCATTTAATGGATGATAGATTTTTGCCATAGAGCTAATCCAAGTCTAATCTCACACTTTCTCCAAACAAGCACAAACATGACTGTTTTTGAGCATAATTTTCCTCTCTGAGCTTGTGGCTTGGCGTTGGATTCCCCTGTGACAGATATTGCTTCAAAGAGAAGGGAATCAACATAAACACGCTAATGGTGACCAAATGGGACTGTCCTCGAGGCCTTTGATGATTGTTCTCACTGCTTTGTTGGTGTCATTAGCATGTTGAGTCAGAGTATGGGCACCATCTCTGGTGAGGATTTGTGGCAAAGGAGAAAGGCACCATTAGTGAGGTGATAAGAGTATGGTTGGGGTTAGAAGAGGAGGAGGTTGAAAGTCAGTCACTGTTTGAGAAAGCGGTTGTCACTCGAGGGCACAGCATGACATAAAGCAGAAGATTGGCATCCGAAGCCCACCTTGGAAACACATGTCCATCCCGGTTGAGCTTGTGTAATATCTGTAAGTGAAGGAAAGAGGGAGCTGAGAAGCAAAGCACCCGGTGGTGTTTGTTATTGTAACACATTGTGTTTTCTTTACCCACTCCCTCCTCCCAGCTCCCCTCAGTCTCTATTGATGCTTCATAATGAGATCCATCCATCCCAATTAGGAGGTGTCAGAGTCTGTTGTGGTGTTGCGTGCTTGGAAAACGAGGATTAGTGTGAGTTTGTCATTTATGCTTAGGCCTATACACATAACAAGCAAGAATACAAACGTACACAAATACATGGTTCCTGTTTGTCCTGAGTGAGGTTACGCTACATCCAAAATCAAAACAATGGACGATTATCTTTACCATGGAATCATAGCCTCCGATTAAACTGAATGATGGTGCATCTAGAGGCCATGTGCTGAGCTGCATGAGAAGTGTTGTTTATGAATAAGATTGTGGCACAAAGAAGGCATAAAGGCAACAACTATGAACATTTGTATTGATCCATTATGGCTTTGTTTTATTTTTGACTGTTTCAGTACCTTCCAGAATGAGTCGTTTCAGGGCTCTGTCACTTTAAGAAAAACAAGCTGTTGCTGGCCACGCCCACCCATTTGCACCTACTCACGTGGGTCCACCACATTGGTTGGCAAAAGCATGTAACCAGAGAGCGACACTTGTACTAAAGAAAGGGGAAAGTAGCGCCTGAAATTGTTTTTTGTTGTCGTTATTATTTGTGATGTTTAGCCTGGCTTCAACTAGTTCAACCCCAGTTTGGTTATCGGAAGAAGTAGCGCACCTAGGTGGGGCTCATAGGGCAGTGTTAGCTAGCTTATGATCATTAGCTTACAGTCTCCCTGCTGCTGTTCACCGATGTAAACAAGTTGCCGAGTTTGCCAGAATTCACCTCGCTGGATTTATAACTTTCTCCGATAAACAGCATTTCACGTTACACTGGAGCTGATTAAGAAAAAAAAATCGCCCCGATTTCTACCAGTTTTTGTCACTGGTGGGGTCACCAGGTTCAGACGCTACTCACACACAGGATGACACAAGATATCTCATAACGGTGATGCTCATCATGCTAAATAAATATTTTAACACATAATCTTACATTGAAACAATATTATTGTAAATAATTATCTCACATTTCTCTACAGTGGACGGTAGCGCACGCTCTACATGGTGAAATATCCATCCATCCATTAGGATGATCAATAAGTATAAACACATCACATTTATCCCAGTCCCTGTCTTCCTCATGAAATATATAAACGCTAATCTTACCTGGTAAAACATGTTCGCTGCAAATCCAAAAATACTTTGCACAGAGTAGAGTCACTGCTCCTCCAGCTTGGAGAAGTGAGAGAGGGTTAAATGTACATTTCCCCCTATTGTGACATCACAGTTGAGGACTTTTTGAAATAGCTCGTTTTGGCTGATAAGTCATAAAATCAAACACTGACAGAAAATATATGAATGCTTTTTTCCCCTGTTTGTAGAGTGAGTAGAGAACCAGCACAACAGGATGAAAAAAGTGAGTTTTTCATAATATGTCCCATTTAAGATTTTTAAACACGCTTAGTCATTTTCCATAACTAATCAGAAAGTTACACAACAAAATTGCATGAGTATGTATTTTATATCTATTAAAGCAATCAAACCCACTGGAAAACAATGTGTTTTAGCTCTAACATGACATTTTCCTGACCCTAACCATGCATTGTCTAATTCCAGGCAATTAGTGAGTCATTGGTTTTGAACATGCATCTAAAACTTTCAGTGGTGGTGAATTAGTCAGCCCAGGTCTAAACTAACCACCACAGCCAACATGCTTCAGGAAAGTGTTTTTGTTCAGAGAGGAAGGTGGGTTAATTACTTCCATTCCTTAATTGGAAACATCTTTCTACCTAACTTTTGCCCTACACTCCAGAAACAAAGTGTCCCTTGAGTTGTACACAAAAAAAATCATTATTTGAAGGTTCAAACTTAATTTATAGAGAAAAAAAGAACTTTTAGATTGTCATTTTGTTCATTTTACTGCTTTAGAACAAAGGGCCAGAGCAAAGGTCCATCTGAGGGTTAGAAGAATTGTTAATCCCACTATAGAGAGGTTATATAGACCAATGTGTTTGCTTGGCTGATGGTCAGAATGGGACATTATGCATGTGACATTTACTCTCATCAGTAGCAACAAAGGAGGACTCTAGTTGAAGCTTTGGTTTAACTTTGAACACAAAAAGATTGATTTAGAAGTTCAAAAATAGCAGAGAAGCGAGGACTCATTTAACAATCAGTTTTCATTAGGGGTGTAGCAAAACCCCGGTAGGTAGAACCTTACTTTTAATGTCACAGATCGGTTCATCTTCGGTACGGTGAGGTTTTTCTTTTGTGTAAACGGGTATGGCTTTAATTACATTTAAAATAAAACTTTACTTGCAGTAATTTCTCCAACAGATATTTTCAAGTGAGATAAAATTGTAAAAATTAAAATTAGAGAATATATAACAATTAAAGTATTCTTTTTTCTTTTTAGGAAACTAACATCAATACTTTGGCTTTTCCAGCTGCAAATGAAAGAGCTGAAAACAGAAATAGTTTCTATCTTTAGAAAGTTAACATTTCTTTTTTACATATTTGAAGAAGTCTGAATTTGGACAGCCTTCTTCCCGCTGCTGTGATGAAAATGGTCAACAAAGCCGATTGATGCAGGATGCAGCCCCTGGATTCGGACACATCCACAGCCGCTAGCTAATGCGTGCATCACAGTTACATGTCCATGTGTGAACTTCATGTGCGTCTTTGCCGTACTAAACGTTCCATACTGAAAAATTTGTGTATGAAAAAATGTACTGTTACCCCCCCCTCCCCCAGTTTTTGTTCTTCACAAATTCAAAATACAGCACAAGCTGGTATACAGCTAAAATAATGTGGCTTCTACTTTTGCATTGGAAAGGGCGTTGATGTTGATGTATTTTGGCCAATCAAAGAGATTTTTATGTTGGGGCTAATCAAATTTCTGCCATGACTGCAGATCTGCACAGTAAAAGGTGTCTCCTGCAGTTCAAAATCAGCTGTTAGTGTCTCGCCAAGTTGTTCCAACACCTTGGTATCTAGCGGTTGGTTTTATTGAATGATTTTCATTTAAAACTCAGCGAGGATGTTTTGTACTATTGGACAGATGCAGACTTGGATAAGGACAACATGGATCAAGTATCTTGTTGATGGCAGAAGGAGTGTCCCATCTCTCATTTACATTGAAGTGTAGACACTCACCTGTGCTGGACAGGTGCTTCTGCTTGGTACTGGAACGGTGTAACACATGAGGAATGAAAAATTAAGGCTAGGCTGCCTGTTTGAGTCGTAGTGATATAGGTTTCAGAAAACACTAAAATCTTAGCATTCAGGCTGTTTTTGAATTCAAACAGTGTCAAAATTAAATACATTTGTTTTGCTATCAAACAGAACATTTTGTTTAAACAATTACTGAGAAAAACAATAGAAAAATGGAACATTTGTGTTAAAATGTTGGGCCATGAGGAGCTGTGGGGAGATTAGGGTAGGAGCACCAGAGTTAGGGCTTTGACCTGGGCACTAGAACCACTAGGTTATTAAAACGTCACAGATCTAATGCACAATTTCCATGACAGTGATAGTCCAGATATTTTTATAAGTGTGTTCCAGTACCATAAATCATCTGTGCTGGGGCTTGTGCAGCGGCTCAATCACAGTGTGTTAAATACACGTGCCAGGCATAGTCTCGACAGTGTTGGTGAAATGAAGCAAACGCTGCTTGTATGACGTTCAAAGAAAACAAAACTTAGCATGCTGGCAAACATTAAGTTGTCATGTTATTTTAGGTTTAACCATGCCAGGGGCAAAGATATTAATAATTAAATGGTGGGACTCTGTTTAATCATATTTTTAAAAGTGTGTTCCTGGCTTGTGCACGAGTGAGTGGAAAGGATGGTACAAACTGGATAAAACTGGCTGCAAAGCAGGTGGAGGAATAGAGAAACCAGAGGCAAATGGCCTCTTTGCCCACAAGACATAGGTGTGTAGCAGAATAACGTTCTGAGCAGTTATTCATTGTAGGAAAATATGTCAGGAGTCCAAAGATGCAGTTTCCTTAATCTCTTGGTCTTTTAGAGTGAACACAAACGTAACAGAGAAGAGGAAGGAGTGATAGCCTTGAGATGAGTGGGTTAAAGAGGTTCAATGGGGACCAGCTGTATGGTACTGGGCAAATGCCAGGGAACGTTCTGGGTGGATAAAAGGAGGACGAAGGACCCCCAGGAGGGAAGAGAAGCTTAAGGAAGAAAAGACAGGAGATTAGATTAAACCAAAACAGAGGAAATATTCTAGGAAAACTTTAAGATAAAATAAAAGGATGAATAAAAAATATCTAAAAGAGGAAAGTAAAAACTAGCTCATCTATAATCTGGTTACTTTGAGATGTTCTACAGAAGGTTTGTCTAAGTTCTTCAGCTCTTCTAAGAGATGTGAAAATATTTCTGTCTATAAAAGTGGGAAAAATATAAATATATTTTTTATTTAAATAACGTGAGGAAAATATTTAAAATCCGTTGGACCAGATTAGATGATTTACGTGTTTTTTTTGTGTTTTAGACGTGAGATTAGGTTTTTTTGCAGTGAATGCTACAGTATATTTATGGTAAAAGGTGTTTTTGGGTTAAACATTTATGCTGGATAACGTGTGGGAATTCTTTATTCTTCATTGCAACCTCACTTACAGGAAAGCTTGCTCTGCTTTTTTAAAACAGCTACTGTAGCGGCCTTGACTACATGACTCAGATTTGGAAACAACTTGGAGATTGGGACGGCCGGTCACTGAGGGCTTATTTAAATCAGCTGCATGTTGCACAATACCTTATACTGAAACCAAACAACTATTTTTCAGATGAGTTGCTTTAGAAAGGTAGCTCAACCAGGGGAGTGGGCTCACGCTTAGTGAACAACAAATCATGGTACCTAAACATCCTCCCAGAGGAATTCCTCCAACCAGCCGACAATAGTTTGGAGATGATCGTCTCCAGCATAATGGAAAGAGATAACCTTGTAGCCATGTCCAGGCCTTTATCCCATTGGGAATTTTAGGTCAATCCTCAAGAAGCAAACTGGCAAGCAAAAACCTACAAATTTTGACAAACTGCGAACATTGATGATGAGCTGCCTCCATCAGACAAGATCTGGACCAGAAATGAATGTCCCAGCCAGCACACATAGGTGGGCCCCATATGGGCTCTATATGGGCAAGCCATATGGGTCCCTACAGGGTTTGTCCACGGTTTCCATGGTGGCCCCACAGGGGTTTGCCGGTGTTTGTGTCAAACCCTCTGAAATCACATGTAGGGCTCTTTAAAATCTATATGGGCAAAAATCTTTCTGGAAAACCTCCATGGGGCCACTGTAGAGACCGTGGACAAACCCTGTTGGGACCCATATGGCTTGCCCATATAGATCCCATATGGGGCCCACCTGTGTGTGCTGGCTGGGTTTATAGCATTTCAGAGAGAACTACAGGGGTCTAGAAAAATACCTGAAATTGTAAATATTGACTTGTTGCAGAAACTTCATGTAATGTCAATAAAAGCCATTGAAACATATGAAATAGTAACGATTCAGTCAGCATAAAAACATTCAACAAAAACGCCTAAAAACTCTCAAGAAGCAAACTTTATTCAAACCAGCCCTTGTCAGTCTTTAGACTTTTGACCACAGCTTCACTGCACAGCCCTAAACGTTTCAGAAACTTTAAACAGAGGCAGGAAGCTCGCTGCAACATAAGAAATAAGCTATTTATGTGGGATCACAACTGGACCTCTAGCTTATAGGCAATAGTTTTTGTTTGACAGAATATCTAAATGCCAAAAAAACAAACAACAATGTTCTTCTTCACCTTTAACAGCACTTTCAAAACACACCATGTGCAAAATGACTGTAGTCACCCAAAGGAACTCCAAAAGAAGTTGATTCACAGAGGACCAATTTATGTAGAGATGACTCAATTTGGAGTTAAGATATTACATTTTTTCACATCTTCCACCTTCATTCTTCTTTGAAGGTAAAGGAAAGTTGACTAAACATCAGTGCATTTCAGGAGTTTCCACCAAATCGATGAGCATTAAAGACTCAAGCAAAGTTTTTAGTGGAGCGTTGCTGCCATCTTGTGTTGGTTTAAGCAAACAGAGAGGGCTGCCAGGGCACCGTTTCATAGTTATTTCTTTTAAATGTAAATTCAGTTATATATTAGTTTACTATTCAAAAAATGTCAAATGTTGTATATTTTGTCTTCTAGAATGATGGTTCTGCTCAACTGGAAATAAAAAAACAAAAGCAGTGCACAGACTGATAAACATGCATTTTTTCATTCTAACAACACAACTTTGAAGTGATTTCAAGTTATTTAGCAGATATTGAACTAGAAAATTATAATACCTTTTTTTGATTCCTCAACAAAACAACATCTGAATCTCTAGACCAGTGGTTCCCAACCTGGGGTTCGTGACCCCTCAAGGGGGTCCCCAAAAGGTTGCAGGGGGTATCCACAATTTTATGTGTTTTGAGGTTGT
Source organism: Aphyosemion australe (assembly GCA_006937985.1). NCBI lineage: Eukaryota > Metazoa > Chordata > Actinopteri > Cyprinodontiformes > Nothobranchiidae > Aphyosemion > Aphyosemion australe. Next base: position 793,987 of record SSNS01000085.1, read on the forward strand.
CAGGTTTTCAAGATTATGTTTGTAAAAATTACGTGTATAAAATCCAGATAACACACCCAATAGTTCAATCCAAACTCTGTAAGAGGCATATCTGTAAGTATGTGTTAAGTTTGTAATTGTTCACTTTTAATTGAGGGCATGCGTGTTAGAGATGGGGTTGGGGGACTCTGGCTTGTCGTGGACACATAAAAGGGGGTTCTTGTGAAAAAAGGTTGGGAACCACTGCTCTAGACTACAAAAACATCCAATAGAAGGCAAGATAAAGTGGAATCCGTCATAGGTTGTCCATTTCCAGTGACCTGGCCCATGGGAAGCATCCTTTTAACCTTCACAGGTGCATGGTAGAACTAATATGAGCATTTCCACATTTAACTTAACTTAATGTGCTTCTTAATAATGCACACGTTTATTTCAGAATGAGATGGGAGTAGGTGGAAACATTACAAACAGCACTCTCAACAGTTAGATTTAAGTTCAGATCAATAATGGACCTGTCTCCTGTTAAGTAGCTGGTTATGGTAACTTTAGACCTGGTTTAAAGGCTTTAGATTAGGATCAAATCTATTTTCATGATTTGTTGTATTAATGAAAAACATTTTGTTAATGTTGATACTTCAAAATAGATATCAGGGTGAACTCTTTAGATCCATACAGGTGTGGTGGTTCCTGCTGTTTGCATGGTAATGCCCGGCTTCATACAGCAAGAAAATGCAGGCGGTTCTTGGAGGATGGAGTCAGTGACTCGATGCAATCTGTTGGGGTTCCTTGCATAAGAAACTTTAAGTGATATAATGAAGTGAACTCAATGTGCTGATAGGTTCAAATGTAAAGTTTGCTTTGTAAAGTGTCTCGAGACAACTCTTGCTGTGAAGTGGTGCTATATAAACTGATATAAACTGGTGCTGTTGACTGGCCTCCACACACACCTGACCTAAATCCAATCATTTAGAGGTGCTGTTTTGTTCCTAACAGGTGAGGTATGTGGTAAATTCATTCAGTCAATGTAGAAATCTGTTTTTTTGTTTTGTTTTTTTTGCATCAAAGGTACAGAACTGTTATGAGCTCTAAAATCCAGCAGGTGTCACTGAAAACAAGGTTTTTATTGGAGCAGAAGTTAAACAGCCTCTGTAACATGTAAACTAGAGCAATAGGGATCCTTCAGTAATTTGGTTATCTATAACACTGTAATGCATTATCTGAAATGTTTGTGTGTATCTTTACAGAAAGTAGAAATGAAAATACTTAACTGTTTACTGGTAAAGATTTCAGTTTCAATCAAGGGTTTATTGTTTAATTTTTTAACAAGCAGGTCAACCACTTGGTAGAAAATCTCCTAGTTCCTGCAGCTTATTCAAAATAACTGAACTTCACAAAAATGATATTAATTCATTTGAACTTTAATCCAGACCCGAAAGTTAAAACCAAATATAAACAGAATTTGGAAATGAAATCGCTAAAACACCTTTGAATGAACGTGCCTCGTGGTTTTCATAAGCAGTAGATTATAATTCTTTACAAATGAGAATAAAAAACAATCTTGACAGATAATACCGTATTTAAGTAGAATTCATAGAGTTAAAGTAATGAAGATGAGCACTACCTAGGTTTTTCTATCTTTTTCAGACCCTTCCACTATATAATAAATAAATTTTATGGAAATGGATAAATTGGTATTAAAATGTATTTGATAGGGAAAAGGCCCAAGAATCATGTATAGATTTTTGCAATTACCAAAAGACAAGGGCAGATTTGCTTTACGTTGTTATCCATCAGTCCTTCAAAGTAGAATAGGGATCAAGAATTTTCAGCATAGATCTTATTTGTACAAAACATTTCTTTAAAAAAAATGCAACCATTTATAATTAATTTATGTCAAACGAAGATCAATGCCAAAAGACATTCAGAACAATGAGAACCTTGCTGTTGCCAAGAAGGTCTTAGATGGAGGAAGACACAAATGGATTTTGGACAGTTGTAACATCTGGGGGTTGCTATGAGTCATTTATTAAAGACAATGGCTAAAGCAACCTAAATACATTTTAAAGGATTTGTACACAAACACCATCATGTCATGTGACTCCCTCCAGTATCTGAAATGGGGACAGCAAAAATCCCATTATAGGCTGTCAAGTGCAGAGTGAACAGCTGATAAAACATTCCAAATTCTGGTCAGACTTCAAGTTTTCATCTCCAGTATTTGAGCCAGTAGGTGTGACAAAAATATCAAATCCTGATCTGTGGTTAATAAAGTTTAACAAACATCAAAAGGAAAACAGAGAATGCTGGAGCCTTAACCATTTCAAAACCAGGTGATGTCATGAAGTCTGAGCTGTCAGACTCAAAAATGCTGAAACCCACAATGAAAACAACTGATTGTGAGATTTACAGCTAAGCTTGAATGTGAGGTTCAGTGGTGGAGACCAGGACGGCAGCAGGGATAATGGCTGGTCATTTATCATATAAGGATAAGGATGAGTACTTTTTATGAAACTGGTCATTTTACAGGTTTAGGGACGGTCACATGGAGGTCCGGGGTTTTTAAAACGAATGAGGAAGAAGTGTGGCTGACCCTGACATTTACCCTAAACTCTAATTCTCCCAATCAAACAAGATCTTTATCTTCTCTTTTGATGGTGTAGAACAGGGTTTCTCAACCCTGGTCCTCAGCACCCCCCTGCCCTGCATGTTTTCCATGTTGCCCTTTCAAACACCAGTGTTTTCCCTGCTGCCACACACCTGACACAAATGAGTGAGTGATTAACAGGCTTCTGCAGCCATGTGC